>JARKIB010000795.1:0-25735 GCA_029378385.1 Mycena metata | reverse complement strand
ATCCCGAAGCACGGATTGTTCTTAATCGAAGACATTGATTGCGCTTTTCCGCCTCGCGAGGACGACGAAGACGAGGAAGAACTCATAGCATTGCAAATGGCCGGCGGCCGTAGACGGGCGCCGCGCCATGGTGCGCGGACGACGCGTTCCATGGTGACCCTCTCTGGCTTGCTAAATGTCATCGACGGCGTAGGGAGCGAGGAGGGCAAACTCTTCTTCGCTACTGTGAGTCGACTTTCTTTCTTTCTTTTTACCGTCAACCATCCCTGACTTCTGCGCAGACGAATCACATTGATCGCCTCGACGGCGCATTACTCCGTCCCGGCCGCATCGACCGCCGGGTACAGTACGAGCTCGCAACTCCCCCACAGGCACACGCGCTCTTCAACCGCTTCTTCCCCACCGCGCGCTTCCCCGATCCCGTTCTCATCCCCACCGTCGAACCCATCTTCGTCCCCATCCAACCCGTCATCATTTCAACGGCAGCTCCAACCGCGCCCGTCGAGCTCGACGCGGAAAAAAATCTCCCAGCAAGTGCTCGACGGGCCCCCCCTCCTTACTGCCGTACCCGCGCTCGAAGACGCCTCGCTGGAAGCCACGCGGCCACCCATCGCCGCGCTCGCGGACACATTCGCCGCCGCCGTCCCCTCGGGCGAGTTCAGCACGGCGGAACTGCAGGGATACCTGCAGGGCCACAAAACGCGCCCGGCGGCGGCGGTGCGCGGGTGCGTGCGTGGGTTGCGAGTGTGCGCGCGGAGCGTGCGGAGTCAGAGAGGAGGAAGGAGGAGAGGAGGGCGAAGACGGAGCAGCGGAAGGCTACATTGGCCGCTGCGGCGGGTGGTCCGGGGTTGGGCTTGCAGGGTCGTACGGGTGGTCTTCCGGTCGAGCCCCTTTCAGCGGCGGCCGTGCCTGTGCCTGTGGCCGCTGATGAGGCCAGCGCGGCCAGTGTGAATGGGGTCAAGGGGGCGCATGTGAATGGAAACGTGGAGAAGAGTGCAGCAATGGCGTAGTTAATAACAACACTGAGTAATGCCTTGATTTGGGTACTTTCCACTCTGTTTTTTCACGCTCTACTCTCAGTAGGGTTTATTTTTGATTCACGTCCGTTGAAAAAATTTACGATGGAATTGTCGAATGTCGCGCTGTGTCAAGGCCCAAGCTTAAGGTAAACGGTATGAATTCTTCGTACAACTAAAGTTATATGGCACTTCAGCAACCCCATGGCGAGCAGCCCTTCTTTGCCTCGATTACAGGTCGAACGGAACTCGAAGAGTTTGAAATTCCGGCTCAGATCGAAGGTCTGGAATCGGACACCCTCTGATTGTTTCGTCGCCGATGCCCATTCACCCATCCTCTGCGGAGAGTCATCCTGTCTGCTGTCCAACGGCTTCGACACATTATAATCGCGGACGCACAACTGCGGTGTACGCCAGCAGATATTCTGTAGTTTCGCCGCCCCCACTCCCACAGAACATTCCGTCTGAAACGTATAAAACCTCGGCAACACTTCAACAGGTACGTTACACTCCAACTAGCTGAGTTCGCAGAGGGTCCGAGTTGTTCTCGTTCCAGCAATAAGCACTCGTAAAACGTCCAATACGGGTATCTGTTCAAATCTTTCGACTCTGGAATGGCGTTTTCCCTTCCAGCTCCGGTCCGCCCTCAACATCCTACGAACCCCAGTAGTATGATTCCGCTCGTCAGACTTTTCCATCCGGTGGATATGTGGCGGCGAACGGCGGCGGCAGCAGCTGATATGCGTCCTGCTCTGCCTTCTTTTCCTTCTTTGACTTCTTCTTCGGGAACTCGCTGTTGAGTCCGACGAGGATCGGCCCTGGGTGGAAGATATTCCACAGTAGGAGCGCGGCGAACATGGGGAGCGCTTCGAGGCAGTAAAATGGCGCTTCGTGCTCTGTGAGTGGAGTGTATACGCCCTGCGAGAACTCGACGAGGCGGAAGATGATTCGGGTCTGGTGTGGGCGTCAGGGAGCGGAAAGATGAGGGGGAGGCAACGGACCGTGATGAGGCCGAGGCACGCGTACATGACGTGGAGCGGACGCCTCCATTGCGTCGAGCCCTCGAGACGCCGCATCTTGTAGTGGAAGCGGACGACGATCCCGACAAATCCGAAGACGAAGAGCTGTTGCAAACCGATGCCGCCCATGTATACGCGAATGCCGATGAGCGCGTCCCTCGGTGTGTCGCTGCTGATGAACGAGCCGCCGCCTGCTTGCATCAGGAAGGCGCTGGGAAGGCAAAGTGTGAGTACAGGACATTCAGAATCCCTTCGCAGTGGTATTGACGACGTACGTTATGTCAAGCAACACAAATAACAGCGAGAGTCGTCTGGCGCTGATACCTCCCACTCGTTGATCGGGAACGAAAAAATACACGAGGCGGGCCATGAGGACGTAAAGGAATGCGTTGATCCACAACGGGGCGAGGAGGATGAGTAGCTGCGAAGGAGTCCCGAAGGTGCTGGAGGTGGTGTGCAGGACAGCAAATACGCGGAAAACGAGGCCGGTCGTTTCCCAGAGGCCTGCCATGATGATAACCCAGCAGAACCTCTTGCGATACATGATGGCTTGGACGAGGTGCCCAAGAGTGGTTAAGCCGAAGAGGGCTGAAAACAACACGGCGGCGGGGAAGGAGGGGCAGTACAAGAAGTTGTAGTTGGGGTCGTGAGGATCTATTAGAATTCTCGTTAATTTTCGCGTTGGGCAGAATGGCGAGCCCATTCTGACCTAGGCATACGACGTGAACCATTTTTTCTGGGCAGCGATGGCGGGAAATGTGAAGACGAAAAACTGTTTGGATGAAAGGTTGTTCTGCTCTCTTATGTGCCGCCTGAAACTCATATCTAGTTACGTGGTTGCCTGAGAACACGGCTCCTTGATGGATCTGGCTGCGGCACTGCCCACCGGCCTGGAGATTGTTAGTTGTACATGACATTTCGCCGGAGATGTGAGATTCGGGAGGTTGGTACCTGATCGTTTTTGACCTGGAGCTCTTGGAGACGGCTCAGTGAGTGAATAACTTTGCCCTTCGTCGTTGGTGACCACGCAGGAAAAAAATACCGACCTTTGGAGCAAATGTAGAATTTATGAACCAGTCTGCGATAGTGGCAGAGAAACCGCAGTCGGACGGCCGTAACCGCAGTTGATTTCGTCGGGAGTTTTTTTCGGTCCGTCAATCGTCCAAAGCGTTCCACATCGCGAGACCTCCAATGGAGGTTAGCAAGTTTGTTTGGCTCTTCGTTTGTCTATTTCTTATTTTCCACTTGATATCGCCGCAATCAGGCCGGCGGATCCTCGGCGACGGGGCTGCTGCACCAGAATCGCGGTGCGAGAGGCGGTTATGCTGTCCTAACGTTAACCCTATCGATGAAAGCTGTTCTCATTCCCCCTTTCCCAATGCACTCCTCGCTGTTCAATTCAGTTTCAACCAAAATCACGTGATGAATATTGATGTTGAAAATTTTTATGCACAATTTTCAGTGCGATACAACTCAACTTGAACGGGGCCAGTAAATTTCATGGGGCACCCCCACGGGGGAGTTAAAAAGATCAACGGGCAAACAGGGAGTCTGATTTTCTGTCCGGTTACTAGTTTGAAACTTGAAGCGTAAGTGTATTAAGTAATACTAATGGACGAGATCGTCGACGGCGGCGTTCGTGAGCGCTCAATATTGTGAACACTCCAAGAACACTCCGTATGTTCGCGGACAATGATCGCGACTACGGACGAAGCCGCAGCAGATCGCAGTTCAACTTTGACATGCAGGCCAAAGAGTTAAGTAATTGGCCTTGCTACTGTTGCGCGGATACAACGCTCCTTTCCACTTTTGTACTGGTAATGTATACAACACGGCACCGCCAGAAACTTGCGCAGTTTGACCCACCTTGGGTGCGGTCACCACAGGCCCGAGACAGTACACGAAAGGAATACCCCCATATGCATTATTCTTCCTTTCCGCTTTAGCAATCTTTTGCTCAACAGACCCTTGCACGAACCCCAACTACAAACTTTTGTACTACCCCTCCGCCGTGTTGTTTTCAGCCCTCTTCGGGTGAATCACTCTCGGGTTACTATAGGCATTGGTGCCTGGTGGCTCTTGTTATGCTTTGTGCTTCTGGACATCACGTGGGGCCTGTTCTCCTTCCCTCTTATAGCTGCTCGGATGTCTTCCACATAGGGCATCAAACCGCCCGTTTTACGCCCACGGGCGTAATTTTTACGCCGTATTTTTCATACGCCACGGCTCCACCCGTACGTCAGGGCCTTCCGCAGAGAGCCAAACGGGACGGGTCCCGTACGTACCGTACGTTACACCGTATTTTACGGCTCTGTCGGCGGTTTGTAGAGGTGATTGGGATGACTTTGACCACTCACCTGCAAGTTAACATTCATCGCACACCGAGATTGAGAGTAGGAAGAAATTAATTTAAAATTGACACTAAGTATCGTCCTCGTCCCCAACAAGATCAATAATCGCCTTGCGCGCCAACCTCAGTCTGGCCTTCACAAACATAAGGGTCTGGATCGTCTCCGCCTTCAAGCTGGCGCGCCTGAGCCCAATTGTGTCGCGTCCACCTGAGAAGATTCTCTCAACGGCAACAGCAGACCCTAGAAAGATGAGGGAACTTAGTGTTATATATTGAATGCGGTGCAAATAAAAATACCAGGAATGCACAAGACGCTGCGGACCAAGCGGTAGAGGTTAGGGAACTGTCGGCGCCGACTATACCACCATTGGAGAGGGTCCACACCGTCAAAGGGTTCGGGAACACTTGTGATGCAGAAATACTCGGTGAGTTCATTGGACGTCGCCGTTTCCCCGAGTTCCTTATACCGGCTGGTGAAATCAATCTTTTGGGGAGAGCCATCGTCGGGAGTGGGTGCAGCAGCAGCGGTGGGGATAATCGGTGTCGATGCGTAGTGAGCGTCGAAGTGAGACTACAAGCTAAACTTGGCTACATCGAGCTCAGTGAGTAACTCGTCGTCGTGGGCGTAGTCCCGCTTCAACGCTTCGTACGAAATTCTGGGGTCCAAAACTAGAATCTGTGAGTGGTGGAAGGACAAGGGGTATATGTACACACGCGCAGCCCAGGTGCAGTACCGTGATTCATCGAATTTGGTGAAATAATCACTCAGCTTGCGGTGTGCATTGACAAGGCCCTCCTTGAGTGCGGGATCGGCGGTAGCAGGCAGCCCAGCGATAGTGGTCTTCAGATGCCGCTGGAGGCCACGAAGAATCGCATCCGGAAAAGAGTCGTATCGTTCCGGCGGCGGTTGCGCTTGCGGAGCGTCGAGGAGCGACAGGGTCAGCAGAATGGACTCATTTTGGGCCATTTTGTCAAGCCGTTTACGCGTAAACGGGCGGTTACGGGGGCACCGTATACGGGTAAAGCCGTTGCGTACCCGTACCGTTTAGAGTGGGTGAGAGTTGACTGACGGTACGGGTACGTAACCGTTTTTACGGCCCGTCGGTCCGTAAAAATACGGGACGGTTTGATGTCCTACTTCCACAGTGCCTTCAGGCAGGAGGTGGATCTCCCATAAACGGTAACAACCCCAAGCTTGTGCTTCTCGAGATCCATATTTATATGGGAGATATCGGTTTGCACCAGTTCATCGTCCAGGGTCCTCAGGTCCACAGGACTCGTTATACGCTTCCACTACAAAATGAATTGTGTTGATGGATCGACTGCATGGAAGCGCTCATGCGTCCCTAATCCTCATCACGGCAGGTTGCAGCTGAATTCTCACACCCAGGATAGAATTCTTTTAGGCTGGATTAAAAGGCTAGTGAAAACAACTTGTATTAGTGAGCAAATACATCGTAGTTAAAATAACATGAATTGACATTGTAAAATAGCCTTTGCAAAGCCACATAATTTCCTTCAAATTTTTCGTTCCAAGAAACCATTGTGTTTCATTCACATTTGAAAGGGGATTGAAGTTAAAGGGAATTGAGTGCAGAAACAAACTGTTTGATTTGACTGGTTGTCAACGGAATAAGGAAACCTTTTGTTTCCACCTTTGTTTTAACCCAGCCTAAAACAAAAGTGGAAACAAAAGGTTTCCTTATTCCGTTGAGAACCGGTCAAATCAAACAACTTATTTCTGCACTTGATTGTTTTTGACTTCAATCCCCTTTCAAATGTGAATGAAACAATACGGTTTCCTTGAACAAAAAAGTTGAAGTAAATTATCTTGCTTCGTGAAGGCTATGTTATGGTGCCAATTCACGTTATTTCAACTACGATGTATTTGCCTACTAATACAAGTTATTTTCACTAGCCTTTTAATCCAGCCTAAAAGAATTCTATCCTGGGTGTGTCTTTCATCCATTCCAAGAAGAATGACTGGAGAATCCCTTAGATCCGCATTGTATTCCGCCTTATCGAGTTCTCTTCCGGCATATTTCCCCCAATTACGATGCATGAAGCGCCGTTTTACTGCCTCTAGGCCCTCCCATGTTCACGGCACTCCTACTCTGGAATTCTTCCACTCAGGAGAGGTGCTTATTGGGCCCGACAACAAGTTTCACTCCGTCAAGAAATCCTGAAGTAATTTCTGCGAATTAAAGAAACCCCACGTTGAAGACTCGCGATCGGGTTATAATATTGTTGCAGCCAGATTGAAAGTCCATACAGACAACCAAACTCCTGGCATTAGCGTCATCCTCCATTTGAACCGAGGAACCCCGATAACCAGGCGAGCCACAGTCGAGATAGATCGGTGTGGCGGCGCAAACATTTGGGCGGGAGTTGCAGCGGCATTCGGGGGTTTCGCAGACGCTGATATTGCGAATACAGGAGAAGGGGCTCGGAGACGTTTCGGTCCGGCGGTAGTCTGATTTAAGTTTCTCTTCCTCTCAACGCCACCTTGACAGTCAAATCTCAGAGACGATCCCGCTTGTGATCAGTCGCGAAGGCCACAATGTCCGATACTTGTTCCTATGGCGGTCAAAGTGCCCATTTAATCTGCCGCAAGTTTTTTCCAAGATTCGGACCTGCCGCAAGTTTTTCGTCCGTTTTGACGTCCATGCCGCAACTTTTAGCTCCGAAGGGAAGCCCGAAAATAGTTGCGGCAAAACTCGACCTGCCGCAAGTTTTTTTTTGTTCGGGGTGCCGCAAGGTTTTTTTTTTGGCACAACAACACAAGCTTTCTTTCTCAAGTAAAATATGGTTACTAACTTGAGAGCACCTCTGATTGTGCAAGTGAGCTGTTTACCGCCGTTTCCGAGGCTGCCGATGCAGCCATTGATGCGATCGATCATCTGTTGATGGGAACTGGGCCAAAGGAAGCATCCCTAGTCCAGTCGCGGCGAGGACACATGTAAGTGCCAGGTCTGACACTTTGAGTGCACTGGGCCTGTGAAAAGTGCAATGCTTGCTGAACCTGACCAGTGGTTGTATAAATCAAGCTTTTGCACTTGTTTGTGTTGATATTAAGCTGCCGGGCTCAGCAATGGATTTTATCATGTTCGTGGGATGTACTATGGGTCATCAATCCATGAATACTTTGACGCAGAGGCACTGGTTTAGTTTCTGAAACATGCACCGCGGTGTTTGGAGTAAGTGTAATATTCCAACTGGGTAAGATTCAGAGTCCCTCAACCAAGTGACAACCAGCCATTCACCTAAGTGCGAGCCGAAGCCGAATACAGGAAAGCAGTAAGTAAAGAGCGAAGGAATTTGACCCGGCCGGGTTCCCATCAGCAGATGATCGATTGGATCAATGGCCGCATCGGCAGCCTCGGAAACGGCGGTAAACAGCTCGTTTGCAAGATCAGAGGTGCTCTCAAGTTTAGTAACCATAGTTTACTTGAGAAGGAAAGCTTGTGTTGATGTGCCAAAAAAGAAACTTGCAGCACCCCGAACAAAAAAACTTGCGGCAAGTCGAGTTTTGCCGCAACTATTTTCGGGCTTCCCTTCGGAGCTACACCGCCAATCGAGTCCAGCGTTGCCGGAACCTTTTAACATGAATGTTGATGTAATGTGAGTCCAAACATATAGAATACATTTTCTCAACCTTGGGTGAACATTGGGCATGAAATGTCGACAGGATATATGGCCAACATTGACAGAATGTTTCACCAACACTATATACATGCTCTTCCTAGTGTTTACTCAACATCTACCAATGCCGCTTTAGCACGCCCGGCGGCACCAGCTGCCTTGTCCATTTTATTTTGTTTATTCTTGGCCTTGGTTGCTTGGCCCTTCGCAATGGCCTGTGCGCGCTTTTCAGGCCCAACCTCCCGCAAGGCCGTGGCAAACTCGAAATGCTTTGCCTTTCGGTCCGCAAAACAAGGTTTCAGCTCCGTGAGATGTCGCGGAAGGGTTTCCCAGATAAGGTGAGCATTGTGAAGACCGTGCACGTTCACGAGGAAACATGAATTGTCTATGTGAGATGTTACTTTTTGAGTTAGTTTAGATTCTAACCGCTCTTGCCGCGGCCCCAACGAATCAATGAGAGGGCACGCGAAATGGTGGCAATCGTGTTGGGCATTAAATTTGAATAAAATATGCTGGGATATGTCAACGACGAGAATGTACCAAAGGCTGTGAGATCCTTACCTCAATTGCCACTGACCAGGTTTAAAAAGATGATCTGCAGTCCATCCGAGACGCCGTTGCAATTGTTTATTTTCCGTCAAAAACTTGCGTATCTTGCAACTGCCCTGTGTCCAGTCTCCGTTGGCTGATTTCCACCAACCACCGCTAACCTGGTGTTTAAATCGTTCCATGTCCCCCAAAGTAGTCGCAATGTCAAGGCTGGGGGCCTGATGATTAGATAGCACACTGCAGAGTCGAAAAACAGAATTCCAGCACTCGAAGATTTCAGTTGCATAGAGCGGTGCGGGGCCAAAGCGATGGACCGCTGATGGAATATGGGGAAGGACATGCAATTCATATTTCTGTGTGATCCGAGTTGGGTCAACAATTGCCTACCGATCCAAGACATTATTCGTGCAATCGTGAGATCAGACTGTGAGGATAAGACTTGAGATGCAGATGGCATATGAACTGAAAGAACTTGCCTGATACTGGTCCGTGTTTTTTATCTCCGGAAACCAGAGCAGCAAGCACTATGGGATAGAATTTCGTTCATGCAAGTACCGAATAGCAAGGATCCTCCCGTTTCCCGACTTTTGGCTCTAGTAGCCCTGGTCGACTGGTCGACTCTTCCACAAAGCGTTCGCGATGAGGTTTGTGCTCGTCCTCCCCGAATAACAGAAGCAGTCGTTGAATTTCTATACGTATTCAGGCTTCCGTCATTCAAGCCATAGTCAATCGAGAGGTGGTTGAACTTTAACGGCTTGGACGATTATTCGAACGCAATAATCCAGCCTTGGCCCTATTGTGTCTCGAACATCATTTCAACACTGCTCCAGAAATACGGGATCTTCCCACCGACGCACTGGAGCAGTGTCTTCAAAATTTCCGCCGGTACAAAATGCTACTCAAAAAATTTGTAAATGCAAATCCATGCAGCTCCGAGTCCAGAGTTTAGAAAGTGTTTGGCTTCCGGAGAGTTGAAGGCCAAAACAATTATTCGATCGGCCCCGGAACCTTCCTTCATCGTTCCCTTCGCAAAGGCTTCAACGGAAGCACCGTCGTCTCTGGTTCAACACTTCGCACAGTCTTCAGCCAGTTGCTGAAGGCTAGATTGAAGGAGAGAGTTCAAATAGAAAGAGACATAATGGCGCGGTTACCTCCACCCCCAGCAGCCGCGCACTCGCGGCAACGGGCGTGACTATCCTGCAGCCTGAGCGACGCGAATCAAAGCAGGACGGCGAGGATGTGCTTAGGGACGGCGAGGGTTCCCTCGGGGACCTCAAGGAACTACATGATGACTCTGGCAAGCTTGCATCCAAGAGCGAGAATGATGTGCTATCCGAGGATGGGCAGGTGGAAACAGGCGGACACTACGACGCCCCCATTGTGACGCTGAAATGGTCTGAACAAGAGGCAGTAGCGGCCGGGCGGATACAGCACGCTGTCCTACGGGCACGCCACCGAGTCGAGAACGAGCAGTCAGAATTGTCGACACAACTATCTCAGTTCTTCGAAGAATGTCACGGGAAATCTGCCACTACGGAGATGGATCGCCTGTATCGCGTTCACTTCCTGGGGCCGCTCCCCCATCTTTTGCTTTGCCTGCAGATGGCTTATAAGCAGGCCCAGGGGGAGAAGGCAGAAGCCTCGAAGGAAATTGCAACAGCCCAAGGTGAGGCTCTTGAGCGCGCAGATATGAACTATAAGGAAATGCAGTGAGCGAGCCGCGCATGCGTCGTTCGCGGGTTTCACATTGACGGAATATCTAGGCGAATTTTGAAGGCGGTGAATCGGGTCCAGAAGATGCTGCGCCCCAGCGCGCGCGAATCGATTCACATGCAGGGCGACGTCAATAAGTTGAAGGGCGTAGCGGGAGAGGCGATTCTGCTTCTGGGGAATTTGCCTTTTGATCTCGCTCCCGCTGTGCAAGAACACCTCAAGATAGCATCGAAGGCGTTTTTGGATGTTGAGCGAGACCAAGCTTGAGGGAGAAGGAATTGCAACAGAGATAGCAAATGTTCAAGTTCCACCTGAATGATTCAATCCATCATGCGAAATCTCGGAATTTTTGCTCGTCCAGCGGCTGTCGTCCGATGCGTGAGGCCCGCTGTCCAAGGCAGGAAAATTGTCTAGGTAAAAGAGATTGGAAATCCAGGAGCATGTGGAACCAGGGCACAGTAACAACACGGTGAACATGTGGACTCCGACTCAGTGGAGAAGGGAGTCGATCGCCTCCAATCGCAGCACTGCGGCAGCACGTACAAACAACATCAGACTTTTGACACAAATCTTGTGTCCTTGTACAAGGCCAAAAAAGGCCAAAAAAGGGCCAAAAAGACTGCAAGACCGCAAGACCACAAAGTTAGAGGTAGGTTCGACCCAGAAACGATGCATTTATTTTGCATTTGGGTTTGATCACCGTACCAAGCTATCTATTTCCCTGGAGAGTTAGGTGTCTGTTAACATTCAAGCTACTCATCCAATCCTGCTTTGCATTTTTTTTCCAAGTATGTTTTTTCACCTTTTTGACCTTGCGAGCTTGCTGGCAAGCTCACAAGGGCCAAAAGGGGACAAGATTTTTGTCAAATGGCTGATGAACTCCCTAGCCTTGGCTTCAATATACCACAACTTGACACGTCGGACGGCTTTTCCTCCAGTTTTTTGAATGTACGGATCGTTTCGCCGATCATTTAACCCTCGTCGTAACCGCATCATGTCTCGCGCAGCAAGTGAGTATTCTGGAGAAACGAGCACTGCATTTTTGGAATCTTTGGCCGAAATTCTCTGAAATTCCGATCTAGGGCCTCAAACCCGGCCACTCTAAGTTTAAGCTGACTTCTGACGTTCAGGCGTGTAACGCCGCGTGTTTCAATTATGGTCAATTGAATTCTGGGGAGAATTACGTGCAGGAGCTGGAGGAAAGGCCTGGAAAGGCGAAAGCGGTTCGCCTCCGATCGCTGTTGATTTTTGTGGGCTCAATTTTGGCTCAGTTTGGTCGTAAATTCCCGCAGAGATTTAGTGGCACTTTATTGGGACGCTGCACGCCAATAATGGGAAAGTCCTTGTAGGTTCGTCAATATGCAATCCCTGTACGTTGTTGACCAACTCCCTCAAGCGATCCCGAGCCTTTACTCAATCCAAACCCCCACGGGGGGGGGGGGGGGGGATTTATTATACTCGCGTGGTCCAAATGTCTGAACAACGAGTTTACCGAAGACAAACAAGTAGTAATGTACGGGTGGTTATCCTTACATAAACTACAGGATGCCAACGGAGCACACACCATTCCAGGGGGTCGTGCGCACTCGACTCACATTGGCTGGCCGGCTGTTTGAATGGCAGGATTCCGGTTAAAACCCAGTGGGACCTGACCATCAGCTCGAGTGAGCTACTGTGCGGGAGGGGTTCCCCCTTCCCAGGTATAAACTCCCCGGAATCCACCAGTTGCTGTGAGCTGTTGTACGGCTGTCCCTTTGCAGAATGCATGCACAAGACAAATAATTTCAAGTCAAGAACAATTGAATATGAATGCACACCAGAATTGTGTCACAGAAACATTGCGAAGCAAGTAAGCCATGCGAAGACCGAGATCGCGAGGTTGGTCCAGGAAATCCCGGCGCTGCAAGGAAATAATGTTTGCGCCAGGAATGGGTTGATCGTCCACAAAGGCAGCAACCGCATTACAGCTCTTTGCGGAACATAAGGCGCGGATCATTTTTTTTCTAAAAATGGACATTTTCGATGGATTTAACTGCTGCCCCTCTGGAAGGTGCAATTCTGGCCCATTTTCCTCCGGACCATAGCCAATCGGTTCGTACCGTAACACTGCATTGCATAGGCACTTTCCCCCATCCAAAACGGTCCACGGAATGTCCGCCCGGAAGACGGGATCATTTTTGGTTGTGACCCCCACTGCAACGAGATTTCTGGCACAATGAAGCTAGATATTTTACTGTACACACTATAGCATATATAGAGTTGCACTGTATATCAACTGCTCCGCTATTTGTGGTAAAACAGCGCATTCTCTACATAACATTTAGGAACTACTGGTGGCACCCCTCGTCATCGTTGTTATACCCTCCCATGTCTATTAAAGTGCACAGTACGACTCTATGCATGCCATAGAGTGTACAATAAAATATCTGGATCCATTGCGCCATCCATTTTATCGCAGTAGGGGTTGTAACCGAAAATGATCCCGCTTTCCGGGCCGACCTTCCGTGGACCGTTTTGGATGGGAGAAGGTGCCTATACAATGCAATGTTACACTACGAACCGATTGGTTATGGTCCGGAGGAAAACCGGCCAGAATTGCACCTTCTAGAGGGGCAGCAGTCAATCCATCGAAAATGTCCATTTTTAGAAAGAAAATGATACGCGCCTTATGTTCCGCAAAGAGCTGTAAATCAATCACTCTCCGCCGACCCCACCGCTCGTCTCAACATCCGAGTTGAAGTCTGGATTTGCTCCGCTATGCGCCTCTTCTTCGGCGGCGCAAGCAGAGGTCTCACGAAGCTCGCGCGACATATTTTCACCGAGTGCCACGGCTGCACTTCCAGGGCTCATGACCGCCGTCGGCGCGCTTGAGCATTCGCTCGGTGCCGGAAGGGAACACCGACTTTGAGTGCTTGAAGGGCACGAGGTACATTCTTGCCGAGGCACTGGCGGTGGAATTTGGCGGGGGAGAGGGGGGAAAGGAAGGAACGGGGCGGCTGCTGCTGAGCTTGGGGATATCGAGGCGCTGTTGAAGGCA
Organism: Mycena metata; assembly: GCA_029378385.1. Taxonomy (NCBI): domain Eukaryota; kingdom Fungi; phylum Basidiomycota; class Agaricomycetes; order Agaricales; family Mycenaceae; genus Mycena; species Mycena metata. The sequence continues at coordinate 12,409 of JARKIB010000795.1, read as the reverse complement.
GGGAGTAATATCATTAGAGTTGGGACAGGTATTTCAAGTCACACGCGAAAAGGTATGTTATATCACTCTTGGGTTCAACTCAAGGGGCTCCCATTTCAAGAATGGTTCAATGTACCTCCCGTATGGTCCAGTTTTACCCTCTGAATGCAAATGTATGCAGCATCTGGGTGCTATTTGAGCCCATTTTCGAGGTAGAGACCAAAAGATTATTACTATATTTGGGCGTGGAAGTGTGTACGTGATCGTACAGCCACACCCAATGCGGTTGCCATCACTCCATCAATCTCTGCTGACACAGTCCGAAAAATCAAAGTGGCTTGAACATGAGTGAAAGTGGTCTGGAAAGACCTCAATTATGATACAAGCATGAAATAATTTGTGTCTGAGCCCAAACTTCTCACTCGTTGTGGGTTCTGAAGCGAAACAGTACATAGGGGACTTCCTAAAAAGGCAATTTCCCACGAGAGAGGGGGGTCCAGCCACTGAGCTGAAAAAATAAAAATTGAGTCGGGGTATACATTTCGGGTAATGGGATCCCCTTGGTTCAACTCGATTTTAAAACGAGGCTTCAATATATAACTTTGACTGTAATTTAAGTCCTCTCAACAATCTAGGACTCGGTTAGCCAGTCGATCCTACCCGGTGCCTTCAACCTTACCCTGCTCATCCGAATTCCATACGCCGCGTCATCCGCGAAGTCTTGTGTTTGGTATGTCTGAAAAATAGGAACGGTGAGCACCCATCCATTGACATAAAATTTGACCCCACATTATTGATGTCTACCATAGTGTCCTGGCGCGAAGGTAAATTCATCTGTCCATCAACTCGACGCGGTACTTACTTTATTCTCGGAGTTGAATCGGGGCGCAGCAACGAAGCCACCAGGATCGGTGCTATCCAAATCCTTCGGATCCGTCCGGCCCAACGAACCCAGTGAGCCGACTACGGGCGCAGCGAGCGTGTCCTTGAAACCGGCGCGTGCGTTGAGGGTGGACATCATGCAATTGGAGTACAGTTTGGAGACGGGGATGTTCCACCTTTCAAAACACCGATTAATGATTGACCGGCTCAATGGAACGAGTCAAACTCTCACATGAAATTGCTGCAGTATCGTCAGTTCAAGAAGTGGCTAAATATGGAGGCTAAACTTACATCGTTTTACCCTGCATAGGATCGTTGTCAGCGCCCTTCCCACGGAAACAGCCGAACAACGTGCCTTCAGGAAGAGGAAAGAGAGCATGTCGAGGGTATTCACGACGGCGGTAATTACGCCCGTTTGAACGGTCACTAGATCGGCCTCAGCCTTTTCCCAGTAATAAATGAGGAGGAAGACATACTTCGGATGATCCTGTCCACGACCGTGTCCGTCGCGGCAAACCCAGTCTTTTTCCTCCTCTGGAATCTCGTTTTAGGTGGATATCCCATCGTCGAACATAAGCGCAGCTCACCAAGGCCCAAGCCAGGACAGCCGCGATACAGAGATCGGTGACCATGCTAGATACAAGCCACAAGACCGCAGCATTGTACGCGCGGGGAACTTTGGACCACTGCTGCGCCCCTACGACTCGGGACTACATGATGGGTTCAATCGCTTTCAAACTGATATAGAATCCTCTCACCATTGTCCATAGACCGCCGCCTGTGCATGCGCTCAGTATATGGTTTATTTGTTCACAGGGGGGAGATTCAGGCGCACCACAAGAGATACAGGCGAGGACTGCAAAGGCGATAGGGATACTTACGATTCCGGTGAGAGCATGAACGCGGTAGGTAAAAAACAGCTGAATTGGGAAACTGATGAGAATCTCCAAAGAAAATCAATCCTTCTTCTCTTCTAATCCAAAAATGGGCAACTCACGACACAGAGAGGCTCTGCGACAGTGAACGAGTCAGCAGGCATCATCGACTAGGATGAAATCTCACGAGTTATGAAGACTAATAAGCTGATCAGTACGCACGTATTTTGCTCTTGCATCACCTTGGCTTACCGGTAGGGAGCTTATCGGGAATTGCGCCGTATTCCAAAACCAGGGGCTGGTACATATATGCTATCTAAATGGCCAACGATAAATTCAGTGCCGGAGTGGTTCAAGAAAATCACATAAACCCACATCGAGCGCGGTGTTGGAACATTCCACGAAAAGCACGTAGTAGACCTGAATACCCGGGTGACTCAGGCTTAAATATTGATTTAAACGTGACGGCACTAACAAGGATCCGTATCCATAGGGCATCCCTGCACGAAATATATATATGCAACGGTCAAGGGTGTAGGAACGAGACAGCGCACCTCCTTGGCGATTGAAAGTAAGTCATCATCTTTCATTTTTTTTTGTATAAGTCCTCCCACTCTTGCGGTCCCATTCAAGCATGACACACCTGACCGAGGAGTAACTGAATTTGTTCCAGCCAGGGTCAACAGAATTGCCACGCGGGATGAAATTCGAACATGCGTACGCCAAAAAGAATCATGTTGAAGAATACCCCAACTAGTTAGGTTTTTTTCCTTAGCGAGTGAAGCGAGAAGCTAACAGTTAAACGAACTGAGTAGTGGGCCATAGAGAAGTTTAACATCGATGATACTTCCAAATGGCGGAGTACCAGCGGGTGAAGACATGGTAAGGACGGTGTGGAGAGAAGGGCCTGACAGGACGAATCCCCACCGTTTCAACTTAAGTATGCAGCGAAGCCGGATCTAATATAGATTTAGTGTACAGCGTTGATATACATATGTACGAAATATGTTTCGCGTTGCCACGGAATGAACTGACATATCTGGATTCGACTCAGATCAGACTTTTGACAAAAGTCTTGTGTCCTTGTCAAGAAAGGCCGAAAAAGGGCCGAAAAGACCGCAAGACCGCAAGACCACAAAGTTAGAGGTCGATTCCACAAGGTCGCCAGTTCGACCCAGAAACAATGCATTTATTTTGCATTTGGGTTTGATCACCGTACCAAGCTATCTATTTCCCTGGAGAGTTAGGTGTCTGTTAACATTCAAGCTACTCATCCAATCCTGCTTTGCATTTTTTTTCCAAGCATGTTTTTTCACCTTTTTGACCTTGCGAGCTTGCTGGCAAGCTCACAAGGGCCAAAAGGGGACAAGATTTTTGTCAAATGGCTGATGGTCATTTCGGCAGCAGTTTTTGTTGTGCCGAAACTTTCAGTTTCAGGCGGCATTCTAGCATGCCGGAAACTGCTTCTGAAACCATTAGTATCAGGAGCAACATCAGGTAGCGCGGAACAAAAGGTATTGGGCACTATTTCAGGCGATATCCCGAAACAATAAGTATCGGCTGGCCGGATACCCGGGTTTCGGGCCGCCTGAAAACAATAGTTTCGGGGCGGCGCCCGAAACTGCGCCCGATACTAATTGTTTCTGACGGATCGGTACTGCTCCTGATACTAATAGTATCCGGAGCAGTATCAGGAGCACTGAAATCGTGTCTGATACAAGAGGTTTCGGTGCAGTGGAAATGGATGCCGAAATGTCCCGTTTCGGCAACAAAATCAGCCTGTCAAAAACCTTTCATATCAGGTACAGTATTGACACTACTTATTCTCTATACCTGTTTCTGACTGTTCCCAAGTTCTTTCACAGTATGTAAACCATTTCCAAAGCACCCTCACACCATTGGATCAGCCATCACTATCAAATTGCTCGAATGGCCATCCTAGATTGCAAATGCGGCACATTTTGCTGCTGTAGGTTAACTGTAGAGTTCGTACGAGGTTCCAGGAGATTTTCACTTCTGAGACCCGACTTAAGTCTACTCAAGTGACTTGAAGTCAACTTGCACCGACTTGCAAGTCAAGTCAAGTCTCAAGTCAAGTCGGGATTAAGTCACATCAGCTGACAAGTCTAAGTGTCCTCGTCAATGCTCAAAGAGTCCCATTCTCTATGGCGGCATTCCGGGAGCAACTTGTCACAGTCTTCGTGTCAAACGACCTTGTATGTCACTTTCTGGCCGTACATTTCTACTCTGATTGTAGTCTACAGGCGATTCATCTGATCGAAAGTTGTGACCTTTGCGATCTCTTGCTCCTTCTCCGCAAATCTCTCACAGATAAGGAGATCCCTCACCGCACAAAGCTCACCAGGCTTGTTTTCGAGGCTTGGGATCAATACTATGTTGAGTTGAAGGCCGCCCTTCGTGTAAGTGGGACTCGGCTTGATTTTATCACCGCTGATTTCCATCCCAAGGCCGTGATTGGGAAGATTGGTTTCACGGCCGACATTTGGAGTAGCAAAGGGCTGAACGCTTACCTGGCAATCACGGCTCACTGGCTCGGTCCCAGGGGTGACAATGATCAGGTGGTTTTGCACCAAGCTTTGTTGGCATTTCACCGCATCCGTGGTGCACATAGCGGGCAGCGAATCACACACATTGTGTTCAATATTCTTGAGAGCGCTGGGATCATCCGTAATGTGACTATTTACTTCAATGTTGTTTTTTCAAGTGCAATCCCAGTCTTACTCATGGGTTTCAGGTTGGACATTTTACGTTGGACAATGCCTCCAATAATGCCAGTTTCTTAATGCATCTCGCCATCTTGCTGGAGGAGATTGGGGTCTCTGATTTTGACGAGAAAAAGAACTATATTCGCTGTTTTTCTCACGTCATCAACCTTTGCTCACACTGGGTGCACACTACCATTTGCGGGCCCCGCAAATTATAAGCAAATTGTAAGCAAATTTAGCATTTGCTTCTCATTTGCTTCCAATTTGCGGGGCCTGCAAATATTAAATTTGCTTATCATTTGCTTATCATTTGCTTCCAATTTGCGGGGTCCGCAAATTCTAAATTTGCGGACCCCGCAAATTGGAAGCAAATCAGGTGGCCAAACAATCCAAAAAAGGCAAATTTTCAGGTCATCTGATCATTGGGATTTTACCCTCGGGATTCTGATGTGCTGCATTGGGTAATTATTCAGATTCTTGGGATTCTGATGTCCAACCTTATTCATAATCATGCACATTTGAACAGAGAGTTAGATACAGAACAAGAAACCCAATTCAGCACAGATTCTCATGCCTGCTGGTTCAACAATGCTTCACTCTTGGACTTCAACTCATTTGCTTACTGTTTGACATTTCTGGAGCTTACCAGGGCAAGGTTCACAACTGGCCATTCTGTTTCTTAGGTTGCTTTATCCTTCATAAATGACTACCCATCCAATTTAGCCTCAGTATGGCTTCCTTAACACCTTCATATTCTGTTTCAACAGCTTCAGGATTCACTTATGCACCCTGGTTTGCATTTTGCGCACTTACTGACACATTAAATTACTGACCATGTACTTCACATACCTGGTATGTCCTTTTGAGTTCTTATCCTCAATTCCTTCACAGACATTCAATACAATTCACTTCAGAACCATTTGACCAGCCATCGATTGTGGCACCTTCATATTGCAGAATTGATCTATTTGGCTTAGAAGTGCTTCAAGTCCTCACCCAGTGACTCAATGCAGGAGCTCTTGTATATGAATATTGCTCAATCTTGACTGTCCAAGTTTTTGGAATCACCTTCAACTCTCTGATCTTGCCTTGACGGTGGCTTTGTGGGATGTTTAAAAGAGGGTTTTGGGTGATTTTGGGATTCGAGGTGTGCCCTTACATTTGTTTTACATGAGGTTTTCAGTGCTAACAACCGAACTGTTCACCCACATCCTTAACAGGTAACTTTGACTCATTAATTGCTCAGTTCTTCCTTATATTGGAAGTGGACGGTGGCCAATGTTGACTAGTATTTGAATCTCGAACCAAAACAAAGTTCAATTTGATTCACAGTAAGTACCTCAGCACCCGAGTTGCAGAGTGTTCAATTGACTGTTACTTTGTCTAAATTCTTGTCCCTCCTCCACTGAGCTCTAAGTCAAATCTTGGCTTCAAACTTCAATGAGTGTGAATTTATTTCTTCTTTCCTGTGAACTGACATTCATTTTCACAGCTAGTTAAGTTCCTAGTTCAAGGACTGGTTTAAACTAGAAATCCCCAGTGGGTTGTATGAAAGCTCATTTGATGGGAATTTATATGGTCTCTTAGTCTATTGGTAATGTCTTCCTCTGCTGAAATTCATTTGCTTCCCGGAGGTCTTGGGTTCAAACCTGACGGATTGTACTTTTTTACAGCGCTGGCGCAACTTGATCACGTGGAGCTGGAATTCCGTCCAGCTCCACGTGACATCATTTATACCTACATAATTAGAACATCGCAGAACTCTTGCTCATCTCGAAATTCTCAATTGAAGAAGAGACTACATTACTATCTGTCCCACTGCAGGTGGCAGAAGGAGGGAACGGGCCCTGTTCCCTCCTTCCGCTACCTGCAGTGGCACAGATCTATCTACGACAAACTATAAAGATGCTGGGGTAGCTGAAGACAGTAGTTCAAAGGGTGCTAAAGAAAAGAAGTTGGTAAATTTTCAAGGGCAGAGATCAGGACGCACAGTGTGGTTTAAACATGTTATGGCCACTGGATGAAAGTATAACCACAGTACTAGTTGGTTTAAAGTGTTCTGCATTCAAAAAAATTAAATTGAGCCAGATGTACAAACAAAAATTGCGATGAAGATACATACCCATTATCCTTGTTCCATACAGACGATATGAGGCAGGCCGTTCTTGACTGTCACTGCCCATAAGGCATGGAGAAGTCGAAACATAGAATAGGCACTGTGAAACATTGGGTTACTGTTCTCTTATGGCAAAAATAAAAAGGGACGGGAGTGATACATACACTGGGTGGCAAAACAGTCCTTGTAGGTAAGGAAGATGCGAGCCAGTAGGCTGTTCTTGACCATCACTGCCCACAGGGTGCAGAACGTCCAGGAAAACCACAAAGAGTGGCTGCAAAACATTGTGTCAATGTTATCATTACAGCAAAAGAAAAGTGGGAAGTTGCGCACCTGGGCGCACAACACTCCTTGCAACATGAGGAAGATGCAAGCCAGTGGGCTGTTCTTAACCATCATTGCCCAATGGGTGCAGATCAAGAGGAGAGGAAACAATGTTTCAACAAATGCCCTGCTGCACGCTGCAAAGGGAAACATGCCAGTCCAAAAGGGAACAGTCAGTCAGAATCTGTAGTATGAAGGAAGAAAGGGTGCATACATTTTTCAAGGCAGTATATGTGAGCATCCACAAAGACTGCTGGACCTATAGAAAGTTCAGAAGCTCACAAATATCCTTTTTCCTGTGGTTGAGCCACTCAAAGACTCAACACCCGCGCACACTTAACTGTGATTGCGGGGGGGTTCCAGGAAAACTTTGCAAAGGAGATCATTAACAGACCTCCCCGACATGCACAAAATCGTACACATCGGGCAAATTGGCCCACTCCTTACATGACCAGAGGAGCGTTGAGTATGTTGGCCCCATACTCTCTTCTCTTTCCCAGCTACATGGGGGCTTCATGCAGAGGACTGGTCACAGGGAGGTAGGTGCTGAGCAAGCTCAGTCCTAGGGCAGGATGTGGCGCACAGAGAAAGAAACCAAAGGGAAAATAAAACACACTGTGAAGGTCAGTATTTGTCTCACTGTTACAGGCAGCTGGCTCATGATCCCGGCTGCCTGTAGCAGTGAGACAAATGATGACAGTGTAGGATACCAAAGTGTAGATGCATGAGGGGGGGGGGGGAGAAAGAGCTATATCCAATCAAGTGACGATCAGCCCTTTAAAATAGCTCCATCATGATTTCTTGATCACCATCCGCCTGCTTTCCCATCATGTGTTGACCTCAGTGGGCTTCCCTCTGGACTCCACAAATGCTCCTGCTACAGGCCCATAGCTATCTGGGAGGGCAAAACTATACTGGCTTGAATCTGTGTGTGTCCACATTGAACTTTGTTAGTGATTTTTAATTTGACTTTGGACCTTTGTTCAAGGAACCTCGACTTCACTTTGATGTCATTCGGGCCGTTTAGCACCCTTATGAGGACACTACTCTGCCAGTGGGACTTTCCAGAGGCCGAAGCTATGCCAGTTTAAATGCAAGTTCATCGACATTTAATGTTTGTGGTAATTTTGAATGGAACTTCACTCAAGGCCTTCCACTTCAACTATGCCCAATTCAACATTGTTAAATCACTCTAAGACATGTTTTTATTACTCAAGACACACTATTATGTCCCTGGATGCCCTGACTCTAGGTGGTCCGCATTCAATTTAGATAATAATTTAAGCTGAGCTTCGTTGAAGGTCCCCAGCCTTCAATACAACTTCAATGCTTCCTCTGATGTCTTCAACACATGTCATTATATTGGGGGTAAATTTGTGAACTGACCTTTGTTGACGGCCTTTCAACTCCAATAGAAGTTCAGCAACTTCAATATTTCAGTGTTGTTTATCTTCAAGAGGGTATTGATCGTTTGAACCCAGGTATGTTGATATGATTTGAGTGTATTTTCTATTTAACTGACCATAGTTTGATAGTACTTCAATGTATTAGTTCTGATGAGATGTAAATAATCACGTGGACCCAGGATCGATCCTAGGTCCACGTGATCAGGTAAGAATCAGATACCTTATATCCTCTGCACTCCCCAATGGCCATGGAATCTTCAGCATCCAAGCCACTTAACCGTTGAATCCACCTTTGCAGTAAAATTTCAGACTATACATGTAGTTCCCGCTGCCCGAGCAAGTACTCATCATGAATGAGTGCCGTGGAAGTTGGGGCCAATATACTGGTATAAAAATTGAAAAACTGCAAACAAATGTGAAGGTGAGTATCAATGTTACCATGGGTACCAGGGCACAATAGTGCATGCCTTCAAGCCAAATTCCACACAATTTTCCCCAAGCCCGTTAACTTTGACATACAGACTTGTTGTGGGGCAAGGAATTGGGACTGAGGTAAATTTCAGGCTTTGTCAGCACAATTTGATTGGAACCAGGGCCCAATGAGGCCCACTCTTGAATAGCAATGTGTTCTGAAAGTCGAGGTCCTGAGGTCCTGCAATTTTGCTGACATTTCCCATGTAAATTGGGGGAAAACTGAGGGAAAAATTGAGGCTAAAACAAGGTCGGTGAGAGTCTTGACTCTTAATAGTCAAGTATCATGGATGCACCTTGAATAAATTTAAATTCCAGCATCCCAGCCCCAAGTCGAGGTCCCACTATTTTGATGACAGCACAAATTTGGACAATGGTTTTAAAGGACTGCAAGGTAAAGGACCGGGAGCTACAATGAGGTCACTAAGGTCTAAGTGATACCGGAGTGTCCTTGAGCAGACCTTGAATAAATTTAATCCTGACAGCCAGCCGGCCCCAAGTCAAGGTCCCGCAATTTGAGGACAGATTTGGGTAATGGCTCTGAAGCTCTGAAGGGACTGGAAGACAAGGAACCAGGAGATATAATAACAGTCAGCAAGGTGGGAGTGGTATCAGAGTTTTCTTGAACACATCTCAATCAATTAAATTCTGACAACCCACCCAATTTGATGTCTTGCAATTTTGACCATAACGGTAAGAGTTTGAATGGTATTAGAGATTCATGGAATCCACCTTGAATCGGGACTCGACCACAGCAGTCCAGTGGCAACAACACAATCCTGATGATAGCTTTCAGTGAATTTAAGTAGAGTGTGTTAGTCGATTGATTTGATGTATAATTTAAAGGCCCGCATGAGATCTGGGAATAAAATTCAAGGTAAATATCTGTGAGTGAGATACAAGTGTAATCGAACAGACATTAGGCAAAATTGCAAGTCAAGCTTGAGTGCGGCACCTGCCAATCTCGGCAATGGCTCCCGCCGAAGGTGGGTAATGGGTCAGTCAAAGGTTGAAGGATATTGGCTGAGTGAAAGTCCTAGATTATCCCTGAGGTCAGTTAGTCACACACAATTCAAAGAGATGTGAGGGCATACATAATGTGTTGGAAACAAATGAAAGCTTATAAAGGTCGTCAAGTTGATCCCAGAGCAGTCAGACATGAATGGCATAGACTATAGAGTGAAAATTGAGCCTAGATTCAATTGAAGTGGGCATAAGTGCTGCCGGAATTTTTATTGAGGTCAGAGTTCAGTCAACATGCTAGAGTCACTTGGAGCAAAGAACTTGAAGTGCAAGACACAGAATGAGGTTGCCAGAGATAAGACTAAAGTCAAATCTGAAATTGAAAGTGTTATTGAACTGAGATTGAGAGGCAAGGGTGGCAGGCAATAAAAAGACCATACATTCACACACTGAGGATGCAAGTAAAAGGTTTCAAAAGGAACTGTGAAAGGTTGAGTAAGTAAAATATTGAGTTAACAGGTTGGCATACCTGTCAGGGGAGAGTTGAAGTTGGTGTTGAAGGTGGGAAGTTAGGAGGGTAATGGCAGATCTAGGTTGAAGTGAGTTGCCATAGATGCCACATGTGCTAGAGAGAGATAGCAAACCCAAGAGGACAAGGAGTGAGTTCAAGTAAGCCTGAAGATCAGAATCCCAGGAATCTGAATAATTACCTGATGCAGCAATTCAGAATCCCGAGGGTAGAATCTCAATGATCAGATGACTTGAAAATTTGCCTTTTTTAGATTGTTTGGCCATCTGATTTGCTTCCAATTTGCGGGGTCCGCAAATTCTAAATTTGCGGACCCCGCAAATTAGAAGCAAATGATAAGCAAATGATAAGCAAATTTAATATTTGCGGGCCCCGCAAATTGGAAGTAAATGAGAAGCAAATGCTAAATTTACTTACAATTTGCTTATAATTTGCGGGGCCCGCAAACGGTAGCATGCACCCAGTGTCACAGGCGGTCATCCACGTCATAGAGAAAGACAACATTGATGATCAGTATTCAGACTCCGAGACCGAACCCGCCACATACTCGAGCGCGAGTTTCGATTTGGGACCACGTGCAACACGCTATACATGCAAGGCCAGGCCCATTCAACGTGCTCGGAAAACGGTGGCCTTCATACGGAAATCAGGGCAACACCGCGACGAGTTGCAAGTGATCATCTCCCAGGGCAACACCGAGTCGATCTGGCGAGAGATCACTGTTGGGGAGAACAACACCACCACCGAAATTACGGTAAATCACTGTGCCTTACAAGTACACTCTAACTTGCATTATCTCGAAGGTAACTCTGTCTGCGGTCACCGTTATAGCGAATGTTAAGACACGCTGGGACTCTGTGTTTTATATGCTGCGTTGCCTGCAATACTTGCAGCAGGTACACCAAATCCCTTCTAAAATTTCATTGATAACATTATTCTCCTAGCTCGTTACTTGTTTTTTCGCGATGAACCGGGACGCCCATAAGCTTTGGCACCCACTGAAAAATAAGCATTGGGGTCGATTTGAGTTGATGGAATTAATCCTCCAGGTACAATGGAAGAACTACTGTCCGGTCCCGGCTGACTTTTCTTTTTAGCAACCGCACACGGTGCAAGCCACAATGTCCGCTGAGAATACCCCGATCCTCGCGGGCTCCATCCCGGCATTTAAGCTGTTCATGGCCGCCTGGAAGGCGATGTTTGCTGATGCGGACCTACAAGCGGAGAACATTTCGAAATTTATTGAGCCGGGTCTGGAGATCGCCAACAAATATTACGACAAAATGGGAGAAACCAACGCCTACATCATCGCTATGTGTGAGTTTATTCCTTGATGTGTGAATACCATTGAACTTGCACGTCCATTATAAATCCTTCCATCCGCTTTGAATGGATTCGGAAAAACTGGTCATGTACCGAGCAAAAGGAAGCTAAAGAAATAATTTTGCAGAAGGCAGGTGGAATGCGAACCATATACACCTAGTTCTAATTCGTTTAAAGCTTCGGTCATACGAAACTTCCCCTGTTGGAGCGAGTTCCTCGCCTCAAACCAGGTCGAGTTCTCCGGGCCGCAGCGGATCGGGATCCGATTCTCGTCCCCCATCTCGCCCCCCCTCTCAGGCTCATTCCAGATCGCGCCAAGCTCCTCCATCAATGACCGGCATCACACAGGCAGCAAAACGGCATTGGAATGCTGCCCTCACGCTTAATTTCACTTCCGCGAGTGGGGGCTCAGCCGTAGTCTTGTTGTTACCGCGGGGTCGGATCGTGTAGCCGCGTTATTATGTAATCTCACGTAAGCAAATTTCGTCGCGCAAGGGATTGGATGAAAATAACGCGACTTTCTACATGGTTTGTACATGGATGTGGTCACTGAAGCTCTACTAACCATCCTGGCAGCCTGAAATCTCGCGAAACGACTTAAAACTCGGTTTGCCGAGAGGCCCGGGTAAAGCCGATTCTCAAGTGATGCACTCCCCAGATATTTAATATCGGTCTAAAATTCCCCAGAAAAATAGGGGAGACAGCTCTGGCAGTATTAATGACAATGGTGGCCGGGAATTAGCTTACTTGATTTCGTGCAAGAGCGAATATACATGCCGATGATTTTCTGCTTACACAAGATTACATAATAAGGC
>JARKIB010000794.1:0-25744 GCA_029378385.1 Mycena metata | reverse complement strand
ATGGATAGCAAGAGAATATTGGGTATCATTTCAAACTCTGACTAGTGCTTTCTGGTAGTTTTTTTGTTCTAGACTGATTTAGAGCGTGAACCCAGCCAGATGTTGAAATTCTGGGTTTGTAGAGGGGAAATCCCAGGAGAAGGCTGAGAAATGGTTAAATCCTGTTGTAAAATGATAGCTAAGGGCAAGAACTTTTTTTCTGCCATTCTATGGGATTTTGGGCCTGCGTGACCAACTGCTGGACCAATTCGACGGGAGCCCTCGTGACGCGTTATCTGGACGAATATTCGACATCGACAAGCGGGTGCGTGACAAGTGACTGTCGATTTCGCCGAAAAAATACAGTACATTCAATCTGATTTCAGAGTAGTCGACTTCTGCCGCTCTGATCTTTCTTCAAATTTGAACGTTTTCGAGCGGACCGGCGAGGCGAGTACTAGTGGCGAGTTATTTTGCGTACGTGATGTGAGTGGGCAAAGTGGACTCCGATCGGGCGCTAAATGGAATCAAAGAATGTCGACACAGCAAACCCACAGCTTTCAGAAGCTGTGCGTATCTCTACTTCCACCAGTATCCACTCCATGGAACCTCAAGCGCCCTCAAACGACCACTTCGTACTCCAGGAAACCACAGATGATCCCAGTAATACCTCCGCGTCGTGAGTTCAACCGCACGGCGGCGTGCCCTCTCTCACGCCATCTAAAGTCACCGTGGCGGCATTTTCGCGGATGCGCAGCACTTCACAGTGGTCGGCGGTACTTTCACCAATGTCACAAACACCTACGCTCCTGCTCCATCCGTCCCTCCAAGTAAGCTTCGGCATGGTCTCCTCGAACCTTCACCAAGCAATGTACATGTAGGCTTTCGGATGATCTCTATGGGTGATATCGACTTGCGAGCCGAGCTGCACCACCAGTTGCGATTCGATGCTGATTCTGGTGTGGTGGGTCGCCCTGGCCGGCGCGGATGGTTCCGCCGTAGGCTCGTAACTAGCCTGCCATCACGGAAGTGTAAACATAGGCAGGCTGGTATTCTCGGTCCACGCCAAAGGGCTGGGCCGGAGTTAAGTTTTTGGCAGGAGCCGATCAGTGCCGACGTGGTGGCAGTGCCTAGCCATCAATTCCCCGCCAAATCTGAGCCCTTTACAGCTCTTCCTCTGGGACGTAAAAAAATATTCTGAAGTGACAGAAATCAAGATTGAGGGTTGTAGATTACCGATTTTTGAGAAACTCCTTTGAAAACCTATTGAATTGAGCAAAATCCAGCTTTGGGGAAATTTTTTAAACTCCGGTTCAGCCCTTTGACCTAAAACGAGAAGTACCAGCCATAGTGCTTGCACTCAGAGTTGCCGTAGTAGCAGGCTGGTCACGAGCCTAGTTCCGCAGTGTGTATTCTGCTAGAGTCGATGGTCGAAATTCGACCTCACGGCAGCAATTTATGAGGGCCATGGCGCAGAGAAGGTACAATCTGGTTCTGGTTGATTCACAGGATCTTGTGCTTATACACCCAAGGACTGGCGTGAGGAGATGGAAAAATATGCGGCGGTTCGGTACTCTTCTTCATCAGCCTTTCGACATTTTGGTTGCCGGTTGTTTGACGTTGTCAGGTTGCCGCAACCTCACAACATCAAAGTGCATAAAATTCCCACTCAGCATGATGAAGAATGGCTTCAGAAACAAGGTGAGATGGAAGCTAGAGACTCAAATACATCTCCCATGTAGTCAATTTCCCGGTGCAGCTTTCAACAAAAAAGATATTGCCCTTCGATCGGGCCGAACTCGCGAGGTTGTTCCGGAGAATTACATAGGGTTGCAAGGTTGCAGGTTGTGTCGAGGTTGCGCCGATTTTGGTGAGGGTTGTGAGGTTGTACAACCTGACAACCTGACGTGTCAAAAGTCTGATGTTTTAACGCTGCCCTTTCGACAGCAGCTGAATTCTATGGCTGTAATAGTGTCTCATAATTGTTTGTTGCACAGGTTCGAATAGCTTCACACCTTTTCCTCACAAAAAAACACTACCCCCTACTGTTACCAAAGAAATGTGCACACCCTTAGCTTGGGGAGTAAAAGCTACACAGGTACTTTGATAATAAACCCACAAGTTCCCAACAGCGAAAATTTCACCGCCGTCAAACTCGCTAATCTAAAATGCACACCCTCGTCCGCAACATTTTCTTTCACCGCCTCACGCCGCCGGGGGTTTAATTAAAAGGGGATTTTAGTTGATCTTAATTCGGATCGTATGGAGATCGGAAAAAGGCGGCCCGAAATGTAATCCGATATGTTCCGTTTAAGGCGTGGCAAAATCTAATCTCAAATCTAATCTATCTAATTCCAAAAAAAGCCCCACCAAACTTTGAGTTTCGCAATACGTTTCGCAAGCAGGAAAACGTATCATGAAAAGAAACAAATACATGGTCTTGAAATGGATTCCGAAACTCAAGATATGAAGGTCACAGAAATCCTTCACGATACTTTGAATTTCGAGTTAGATTTCAAGAGCGCTGAAATGAGAATAAAAAAATCATTTACAGCTATTTGCAGATCTAATGGCACTAGCCAAATTTCCGCAAACAAGAGCAAATTCGATCCCTTCCTTCTTGTCGCGTCCATTGTGAGCGCATTTCTTGTCGGATTCTCTCAAAACTAGGTGCGTTAGAAAGCGTTTTGACGGCGCTATCGATCTGACGGGCTCTCCTTCCCAATCTACGTGTTCCAATTTTCGACCTTATTCGGCTGCCGCGCGATTCAGCCCCGCTCTCAAAATCCTCTTCCCGAGCTCAATTCTTGTCCATTCTGCCTGTAAATAGGCGCGTCCGAACCGCACTCTCTGCCCCTATCATACCATACTCACTGTCTATCCCAGAATCACCAATACCGCCATCCATTTGTTCCTCAAGATCTTGAGACCTATCCCCCGCCTATTCTACTTTTCCTCGCTCAGTTCTAGGCCAATTTCCATATCTCAAGGTGTGTTACAAAGGACTCAAAGGCCGTGTGCCCCTTCTCATGTAATTCGGTCCGCTTCAGTAACATGTCGACTCCTCGTCGCTCTAATCGTACCGGAAGATCACCAAATCAATTGCAAAAATTGCTGCGCAGGACCTCGACGGCTCTGACGATGAGGACCTCGATATTACGATGGTGGATTCTGATGATGATGAAGCAAATGAGGACTCCGAGAAAGGTGTGTGCAATAATCCTTCGGCACGACGTAGCTCATTGTCTCTTCTTCGAATACGTGGATAATTCAGATGGCGTAGACAATGAGAAGGAGGAATCTGATGACGAGGAGGAGGACGATGAGGATGATGAGGACGATGATGAGCCTGTAGTTGTGCCGGCGAAGCGGAAGCGTGGCAAAGGGAAGAAGATAATCGGTATCTATTCTATCCTTGCAGTCTCTGGATCTCATAATCACCCCATATACTTCAGAAAAAGTCCTTCTTGTCCGCGAAATCACGGTGACCATTGCGGTGTATAGTGCCGCACAGATGAAAGAATCCAGGACCTCCCGTGGATCTCCCGCAAGCGAGATTTATATACTGAACAGTGACGAACCATGGGATACCCTGAAGGCTCAAGTTGGAGTTCGAATATGTTCTGCCCTGAATCCCGTCATCCTTGACTTCGACAACTACAACATGACTTTCACGGTACCGCGCCGTATCTCCGATCCTGTCAAATTGAGCAGCGAAGACCACTATAAACATCTCCTCACCACCGCTCTCGGTATCAAGACAAGCGCCACGGCACGAGTTATTGTTGAACCAAAACCCGTAAGATCGTGTTATATCCCAACTGATTACCATTGAGCGCAACTCCCGTCAGGTCGCTAACGATAAAGAAAACGATGATGCCGGCGATAATGGTCCCAAAGCGAAGAATGGCGGAGAGAAGACGAAAGTATGTCACTTTTTATGTGTTCAAATCCTCGTTCTGATTATCCCAGGTGCGAAAAGAGCGCGACATTTTGCCTGGGAATGTAGCACTGAATGAGAAGATTGGGCTGTTACGAGATAAGTGGCGGTGTCCGACGCCGGGTGGTCCTTGTGGTAGCGAACATTGTTTCGTGCATCCAACCGACCCCGAGCACTTCCCACTCGCACAGGCTCATATGGAGAGTTGGGCCGCTGCGTGGGTAAGTGCGATCTTTGACTAAAACTTCTGTGATACTGATTCCGAACTGATAGCTGAAGGGCCCGCAATTCGCGGATATCAATAAACCGCCCAACAATGAATTGTTTGACAAAATTAACCCAGCCAGTCTCGCTGCCCGATCTCCCCTTCTCCAACGCCGACTAGATCTAAACCAGAAGGCTCCAGTCAACCAGACACCGACTATCAACATAAACTTTCCACCAGAAATTGCTGGTTTGCTCCCGCTGTGGCTCCTCCTCCTGCGCTTGCGCCTGCCCCTGCCCCTGCGCAACTGCCTCCCCGAATTACGGACCCGAACGCACCTCTCATGCTCATCCCCATCAACTTCGTCGCAGGTCCGTCCCTCACAATCGACAACTTTTGCAAAGGCTACAACCTCGACGACGAAATCTGCACTCGGTTCAAGCAGAATAGATTCAAGACAACTGATGCCTTTGCGTTCGTCGCGATGGCACAGCTGACAGCGATGGAGTTTATGGTTGGGGAGATAGCGGAACTGCAAGTTGCGATCGGGAAGTGGGCCGTCATAGCATAGAATTGTGGTATGTGTACAAGTACAATACTGAGCTTAGAAGTAGCCAGCATGAATGTAATATCCAATGGCATCCAACTCCGAAACCACGTTCATCGCCTCCATCAGGTCGTAGATGCGGGTTTCTGGTTCTGCATCAGGTCCATAGGTAAATAAGTCGTTGTTGCGGCGAATCCATGCCTTGATCTGGGCAAAGGCCTCCTCGATCGGGTTGAGATCGGGCGAGTATGGAGGTAAGTGAACTATGCGCACACCTGAGAATGATAATAATAAGATTTGCGTCGCGTGGTGTAACAATTGAACGTACCGAACCGATTACAGAGCTCGAGAATCTCAGCACCGTGGTGAATGCGGGCGTTGTCCATTACCAACACACTCAGAGGGCCCGGATACGGCGAACACAACGGAAGCTGTTGAAAAATATCATCAGGTAAAAAAGATGTCTGCGGCAAAGACACTTACAACTTGCTCCTCTAAAAACTCAAGGTATTGATCACGATGCATGGACCCCTCAACGACCTTGCACGCGAGCATCCCTTGCGGTGTAAGGAGGCCGGTAGCCGTCAAGCGAGGACCGCGAACAAATTTCTGCCGTTTTGTCGCCCGCTTCCCTTTCCGTGGTCTTCCGCGACGCCGAGCTGAAGTTTTATCATTCTTGGAGGTTTCGTCAAGGAATCCAAGGTAGTCTGCTGGGTATTGTGCAACCTCGCGGATATAGTCTAGACGAATCGGCTCGCTCCTTTCTTCGGCAATTACTTTTAGGGTCTTGGTCGAAAGGCCTGCACGTTCAAGCTCGCGATGGATAGTGGTGAAGTGGACCGAAATAAAGCGGTTGTGTTGAAGAAGATACTGGAGTTCATCGAGAAAATAGTCTGGTTGGTGCTGAACCAACCGCAAAAGATAGTCAACGTCATCGAAATGGAGTAGGCGGGTGCGTCCGGTCCGCCTGCGAGATCGTACAACGTCGCCGGTGGTGCGCCAGAGCTTGAGAACACGGAAGAAGGTCCTGCGAGAAAACCCGACACAGTCCAGGATTTCGGTGAGGGAGAGACGGCCGTGTTCATAAAGGTTCAAGGCCGCTATTTTCACGTCACGACGGATGCTACGATTCACCATTGTGCAAGTATAGGGCTGCAGCAAGGCATCGGCCGCTGAATACGCCGTGAAAATGCATTGTAACACACCTTGAAATAGGGAAATTGGCCTAGAACTGAGCGAGGAAAAGTAGAATAGGCGGGGGATAGGTCTCAAGATCTTGAGGAACAAATGGATGGCGGTATTGGTGATTCTGGGATAGACAGTGAGTATGGTATGATAGGGGCAGAGAGTGCGGTTCGGACGCGCCTATTTACAGGCAGAATGGACAAGAATTGAGCTCGGGAAGAGGATTTTGAGAGCGGGTGTAATCATGCTGATTACAACATACCAACTCCTTATATAGGCGCGCGGTTGATAAGATACATCTTATCAATTATCTACCTTTTGGTGTAGCGGTTATGAACACGTCCCTAGCCTGCTTACAGCGGGGCTGAATCGCGCGGCAGCCGAATAAGGTCGAAAATTGGAACACATAGATTGGGAAGGAGAGCCCGTCAGATCGATAGCGCCGTCAAAACGCTTTCTAATGCACCTAGTTTTGAGAGAATCCGACAAGAAATGCGCTCACAATGGACGCGACAAGAAGGAAGGGATCAAATTTGCTCTTGTTTGCGGAAATTTGGCTAGTGCCATTAGATCTGCAAATAGCTGTAAAAGTGCATGAAACTAAACAGGAAACATTAAGTTTGGGGCGACTTTAAACCCATCTGCAGATTATCTGCAGATGGTCTGCAGATGATCTGCGGACCGCCGTCATTCATCGTCGTTCATCTTCATTGAGGGTAAAAAAAATACATCTGTGTATAATAGTGTTGACGTGCTGCTAGGATGAAAAATATGTATATGCGACGACCTAACATCAGGCGGGAGGAAAGAGGAGCACGAGATGTACAAAGATGAGCCGGTCTTCGCCAGCTCAGATGAAACACCGCGCCCAATTTGATAAGGTTGCGGATGGTACAGTCAATGCCGTCGTGAGGACGAATCTCGTAGAGCGGCTTGTCCTGTTGGCGGAAGATGGTGACGTCGACGGTCCAGTCGTCGTTCAAATCCGAGTCAGGTGATGTCAAATCACACAGATCAGCAGGAGCGGCTTGGAGATCGCCCTGGAGAATGTAATAGAGGAGGCTGGGGAGCGCCGACGTTTCAGGAACAGCCCACGTTTCGTCGCCGACGGTCCACGCACACACTTTGGACTGCATCTTGGGTTGCATCTGCTGGGGAGAGATGGGCTCGGTGAAGCCGAAGCGAAGGGAAATGTTGGTCTGGACGTCTTGTTTCTGCCATCCCGGCAAGGTCTCCACATCTGCACCTCGATCCCGAGCTGCGGGCTCCAGATCGTATGCTCGTTCGAGGACCTGCGCGGCCCTCTCGCCAGTCTCCGCCTCTAGAGTGTCATGCCCGGGGACATCAGGAATTGACGGCATGACCTCGGTGGCTGAAATGGGGGGGTGGAATAGCATGAAGTCCTCGTAGTCGTCGTCGCCGTCGTCAAAAGACTCGGGCTCGGCCTCTTCGCTGGGAGCTAACACGGTGCAGAGATCCCACTGATCGGAAAAGGAATTGTAGATGCGCTGGGCGGAGGTGAATTCGTCCCACAGCTCAGCCACCTTGACACGATTGTACGCGCACGGGATAAAAAAGCCACCCTCCTCTTCATCCCATATGAACACACAAGCCCCACTCTTGCCCGGTGACGCACCCTTAGATGCATGAGCTTCTCGATCAAGATGCGCCTTCCTTGCCTTTGCAGATTCGTGCTGCACGCGCTTTTCGTTGCGTAACCTGCGGCGCTCCATGAAAGTGTGGACATCTTCCCCTTCTTTCTGGTTACTGCCGGGTTTGACAGTGGGGAAGGCCACGGCGTGGACATCTACTCCTTCTTTGTAGCCACTGCTGCGTTCGGCAGTGGGGAAGGGTAGGGCGGAGAAAGACACCGCTGGATGTGGGGAAGGCGGAGTAGATGCACCAAACAACATTGGGGAGGAAGGTTCGCCGTTTCTGAGACTTCTATAGGCCCATTGGGCAGAGGAGCCCGTTTTGTAAATCGCCCATGGGCTGAAAACCAGGCTATGTAGATATTGAAGCTCATCGGCATCGGGCACAAAACCCACGGCAACGAGAGGTTCAGGGATGGGCTCCTTGAAAGGAAAGTCTTGCCCATAGAAAAAGTAGAGGGGGACACGGTGTTTCCCCTCGAGGAGGTGGGGTAAGAGCCAGTGAATGTGTCGAGGGAGGTAATGGTCGGCATGCTTTTTGGCCAGAGTGAGGTCAATGATGCCCCTGAGAAGGTCGATGGACATGTCGCCTACGGCAGAACACTCCAAGTCCGTCATCCACTGCCAGTGGAGCTGGGTTCTCCCCTGCAGCCGATCTCTCCAGTGCTTGGGGTCGCGCGCATCCAGGAGGATGAACATGAGCGTGATTTGGGCCATAAGCGGGAGAAACGCATTGCGCGAGCGCAGAGCGATCTTTACGGCGGCAGAGCGGGAGTCGGCATTCCGCTCGGTGTAGCAATAGGAGATTGGGGATAGAGACCCGTACACCCCCTCGGCAATACGACCACCATAAAGGTCGATCATGACCCGCAGCGTCAAACGGAGGAAACTCTCGAGGTGCAGCCAACGGTCGATGAGGTCCTTTTTGAGGCCCCATCAGACCCGATGGTCGAACTCGCCCGACGCTATGACGTTCAGTGGCTCTACGGGGACGTTGTGTTTGTCAACATTGAGGCAGTCGAAGAGAGGCCCATGGAAGGCATTGTCTCTTGGGAGAAGCAGAAGGTAGGGCGAATGGGGGTTGATCCAGAGGGGACGTTTGAAGTCGCCTTTGCAGAAACTGTAGGCGTCGGGGGCGGTCGCGTTCTCTGGCTTGGGAATGTCGAGTAGAAGGTGGGGGTCACCGAAATGTACCCCAAAGACGCCCATCTTGTTCACCATGTGGCCGTCGAAATGCTTTTTGCCCTGAATGGTGGTTAGGGAAGGTCATCAAAGAACAGAAGAAAACTTACATGGAGCGAAATGGGTACCAAGGGCGAAGAACCGGAGGACTCCATATCTCAGAGCTGATATTTTCATGAGTACGAGATTTTATGAAAGCAAAGCTGTACTCACAATAAACGAGGGGATTGGGAGGGCGAAAGGCTTGAACGCGGTGCTACGCACAGAACGTTCACCCAAGAAGAAACGAGAGGGATTTGAAGTTTGCGAGGCGAGGCGACAAGTCGATTAAATGCGGTGCTACGCACTGAACATTCGCTCGAGGAGTCGAAGGAGAGGTTCGAACGCGGTGCTATGCACTGTACGTTCGTTTGGAATAGGTTGGTGGAGGTAGAGATGGGATGGTGGTGGGCGGGAGGGAGAAGGAGGGTCGCGATGATGGTGCCGATCGAGTGCCGATCGAGTGACGATGTGACGATGTGACTATCATCACTCAATCGGCAAAATCCTCCAAGTCCACCATCACTCTGCCGGACGTTGTATGTCGGCAGGGTTGTTGCTCGTGGCGCTGTGGCGCGTTGTACGCCCACAGACGTCGAGCTTCCTCTCCATTGACGAGCTCTGTTCAATGTTGTACATTGGCAGCGCTGCCGCTCACACCAGTACTTCTCAACTCTACGCTTTTCATTGCGCTTCCCAGCCCAGCTCTACAGTGTTTTACATCCGGATGGTAAAGAAGTTACGATATACAACAACCACTGCTGCTGCCACAAAGAACAGCTGCAGGGAGATAAACATACCGAACACCATGTTCGCCAAACTGCGGCCGTGCTTGTTCTTCTTGCGCCAAACAAAAATCTCGTTCAGACCGGCCAGGTCACGCGACTTAGCTGCGAAAATGGTGGAAAATCCCGCACACTCGGCCGTCTAGGATTCGTTCAGCACGGCTTCTAGTCTCAAAGAATCACACTCACCGCGATTGTCTGAACATACTCGCTCAGGTGGACTCTCAACTTGTCTACAGTGGCTCCACTGCGCCGATTAAACACATACACCACTCTGTGGTCGCTTCCGCTGGCGATGAACTTGCACTCTTCCAAGAGGCCCACTTGATGCGTCTTCTTCTGCTCTTTCTTCTTGGCAGAAACAGGCAAGGTTTTGACGCACACCTGATCGTCCAAGCGATAGATGTTCGTGCCCAAGGATGGCTCATCTATGCACAGTACGTTCTTGCGATTGTCTATCGCAATATCGCCCCTAACACGTCGTTAGCCTATGCGTCGAACCGATGAGCAGAGACTCACATCATTCCCCCAATATCCCAATCACCCACCGCCGTTCCATTGATGCCTCGGAACGTGTAGCTTGACATCGGTGAGTCGATAGCTGAAACACATAGATGAAAAACTCACATATGGCCGTCGTAAAGTGAAAAGACCAAGAGGTCCCTTTGGTTGCCCCAGATCGGCCCGAAAGCTACGGCCCGCAGCGCAAGCTCCTCCAGCATGATCGAGAAATTGTTCTGCAGGGACATATCGTTGGCGACCACGTAAACTTGCAGAAGGCCGCTGCGATGGCAAACTGCGAGGCGATTGGTGGGGCGTCGAACGCTAAGCCGGTAATCTCGGCGGGATTGGCGAGGTGAACAGACGAAAGTTCCACAAATATCGCTATCCCCTGGTAATAATATCAGCGCCTGAAGCCTGCATCGTCATAGTACGTACATTCTGCTGGGCATCCCTCCAGCAGACTAGATAACCGTTCTCTGTGCTGTAGAACAAGGCCTCGCTCACTTCGTCATCGCGCTTAATCCAAACAAGCGCCGTAGTGCCCCCACACACAGTGCTGGCGACCCCGGGCTTCCTAGCTGGCGCATGGCACCGAGGTCCCAGACCTTCGTGCCGTCTGAGCCTGGAGACGAGGAGTAAGTTGCCACGCTATGATCAAAGAGTCACTCGTTTGCTTACCTCTGCTGGCCAGATGTCTCCCGTCTTCCATTGCACGAAGTCATTCAATTCCGCCTGAGTGGCCACTGAGCTTTCCGTGCAGAAAGTAGTTCGATGTTTTTCAACGTAGCGAGAAAAACATCACAGATAGGTGAGCGCAAATCGTTGCGTCCTTCTCCTCATTGTACTTAAGTTCTTCCGAGTTCAACCTTTGTTTTACTCGGGGATGTTATTATTGTAGGGAAAAACACAAAAGATTCACCCTCGTCAATTGTGTGCACAGCACATAAGTGCAATGCCACGTGCAACGCGCATTGTACTCTTTTCGAAGTTCAGTGTGACTCACAACCGGTATCTCGCTTGGCCATGCACAATTATCTTCCTCGAGGATCGTCGGGCGAGGAGGATGCCTGATCTGCGCGCCCATTGTACTCTACTCGCAACCAGTATCGCTTGGCCGTGCACAATTGTTTTCCTCGGGGATCGTCGGGCGACGAGGATGCCCGGATCATTTCGACCACGCGGGACCCGAACTAGTACTATTTGAAACAAGACGCGCTATTATATTATTCCCGGGGATATTGCAATATCTGTGATTGGAGCGCCTCAGAGCGATTGTTAAATACTTTCGAGTACTCCAACGGCGACTGACGACCGCCATGTCTCTCGTTCGTTCTCACTCTGTCGCTCCCTTCGCGGTGAAAAAAGCGCCTCCTGCTCCTGTCGTTCTCCTGCTCTCCAGATGCCCACCTCCCCGGGCCGTCTCATTCACGAGGATTTGAAGACCGCCGTCAAGAAACCTAAGAAAGTGGTGTTCGCGGCGGTGGCGGATCACACGTACCCTCCACCGTTGATTGTCCCAAACGTGATCCCGACCCCTCGGCACCTCAGCACCAAGACTGTCGAAAATCACAAGGGTTGGACGATAGGTGCAACAGAGACCGATGTAATCAAGGTGCGCTCCGCCCCAGTGCATTTTAAATTGCCTACTCAATTTATGTACAGAGGACGGTTCACCAGCTTACGGACCACCTGTTGGACACGACCCAGTGCTACTCGAAGCAGGCCCAAACACCCCTCCTCTTGGTTCATGAAAGGGTGGGTGTAATGACCCACGTTGTTTCTTTTTTGATGCTTACTGTCATGCAGGCCCTTGAGATGCACCCAGTCCTGCACGAGTTCGAGAATGAATGGGCGACGCGTTGCATCATCATGGCGCACTTGAAGGCCATGGTGGCCGCCGCTAAGGCGAATTAGGTGCATTGCAGTGAACGCGATATGATCCAGTTGAATACATGCTAGTCAGATATAGCCCAGTTAAATATATTGCCTAGCTCTCTGTAAACTACATTGGAATCAATGTCTTTTTGGATAGCTAAATCCCTGACTGATTCCCTAAGTTCAACTGTATGCTCGCAGGATTCAGCACGCGAGCGAACCACGCGCTTCTCATGTGACCGTGTTTTGCCGATCCGGCATCGGCACTTGATCGTCACATCATCGGCGCCAATCTTGTCTTTTCACCACCTGCCCGACATTGTACGTCGGCAGGTGTGAGTTGGTTCGTTCGCCGTGCTGTAGCGCGTTGTACGCGTGCAGACCGGGGAATGCCACTCTTCCCGAATACGTCCTACAATCGCAAATCCTCATCCGGTCGCGATGTGCTACCTTATTCGTCGGCTAAAAACAAAAACCTACCTCGGCGTGCTGGAAACACTTTCTTCCCGATGTGCCTCTCAAACGCAAGTCCCCTTACGGGGCTGTGCTATTCATCGGCTAAGAACAAAAACGTACTTACAGATAACAATAACCAAGCCTTTGCGGAAACAAAAACTCAATGGCTCAAATACGTCTGGCACTCCGTCCTGCTTATGACAGTGGTCCAAAAGTATGGTCTTACTGTTTCTGAGAGTCGCTGTTGATGTTTTCAGCCCCTCGAAAGTTCGCGCAGTCGGTGGCCCGCAGCGTGAAGTCTATGATCAAGTAAGTCGTGCTTTTCGCTGAAAAACCCACTGGCCTGATCGATATATAGGTGAAGGACATGGAGGCCTACCATAAAGAACAGGCTGCCCTTGCCAGGCAAAAGCACACCCAGCTCGCCAGCGAGAACCAGTATATTCTCGCGCAGCTTCAAACTGCACAGAAGCTGCAAGCTGAACAGACCGCACTCAACAACCGTTTGTACGAAGACCTCGAACGCAGCAACTGGGCCATGGCGGACATGCAGCGGCACGAGGGCCAGCTAGAGGCCCAATTTATCGGCGACCAGGAGAAGCTTCAGGCGATGGTGAGACATTTCGATACCACTCAGAGATCCTCCTTATTGACGCCATAAAAGCAGGGTCAGGTTAACACCATGTCGGCCCAGCTCCTGGAATCCCAGAAGTTGCTTATGCAGCAGAATAACGAGGTCCAGCAGCTCAGCTGTCTTTTGGTCAGTAAAAGGAGTGTTTATTAATTGACTGTACACTGAGCTCCACCATCTAGGATGTGAAGCAAGATGAGGCCATTCAGCTCCGTGCCCTTAATCACCTAGGCAAGAAGAAGCCTCAGAATAAGCCACCTCCTTGTCGCGGGACGCGCACCAGCCTCGATCCTGTCTGCAACTCCAGCACCCGCACCATCGAGATCCCACTCGACCCCATCCCAATGACTGGCACGCCCAACGTGACTTCCAACCCGAAGCCCAAAAGGAAGCTCAATCTGTCCCCCGCGCTCGCTAACCTGTTCGGCACGGATGTTGACACGCTTGCTGAGATATTTGGCAAGCTCGTCCCCGATGACATCGTGACGGTGAGCGTCGAGAAAACAACGTCGAAGGTAACAACGCGGAAGAACCGAAATGCGATCCAGCCGATGGACAACAACCTGAAGAAACATATCAATGTGAGTGATATAGATATTCATGTTTTCATACATCTGACCGAGGCTGGTCCGCAGACTGCTTTACGCAGCACCGCGTATGTCAAGTTTAACGTGACACAAGTGGCCGACTTCCAAATGTACAACCCGGCCGAAGCGGACAAGGTTGCTGCTTGCGAAGAGGACTTTGTCGATCCACAGTATGATCTCTTCCAGTGGGACTTCGGCCCGGTGAAGCGGCGTGTCACTGAATATGCTGTCATCTGGCTATTATTTGCGCTTTTTAGCAATAGTCTGTCTAGACGCTACTAAGTAATAATACAGCCGTCTAGACGGGTCAATATACCTACTAGAGCTCTGTTCGGTGGTACAAAGGAGAGTCAGAGTGAGCTCCGGCTGCTGGCTGTAGTATTAGTACAGTGCTAGGCGTGGTTACAAGTGTTACACTGTGCGAAGTACACATACCGAGGAGGTCTATACGGGTCTAGTACCTCAGAATGTCAATTACCCTATCAAAGGAACCAACGACTGCACAGGGAAGCTATGGTCTTCACCAGCAAAGCAAGCAACATGATATAGGGTCTGTCTAGACGAGTCGGTGCACTAGGTTACAGGCGTCTAGACGAGTATAGAACACCTCTATAGGTTGTCTAGATGGCAAATTACCGCGTCTAGACGGTGCAAGGAGCTTGGGGATATAAGGAGGGGTCGCCCTAAAGTGCCCCTCTAGCCAGTCAGGTGACCAACGCGACGCGGTCAGCGTTGGAGCGCCACAAGCACAAACATGACGAAGGAGTTCTTGTTGAGATGTAGCCATGGGTAGACGTATATATGTCTAGTCCGTGTGCTATCGGGGTATACGAGCGGATTGGTGAGCAGTCCGGCGTCAGGGGACAGAGTTTTGCAAATTACAAGGTTCGGGAGCTGTCTAGACGACCCAAACTGGCCATATACCCGAACTGGGCCCC
This sequence comes from Mycena metata, assembly GCA_029378385.1. Lineage (NCBI taxonomy): Eukaryota > Fungi > Basidiomycota > Agaricomycetes > Agaricales > Mycenaceae > Mycena > Mycena metata. The sequence continues at coordinate 11,239 of JARKIB010000794.1, read as the reverse complement.
CAAGATCGTCATCTATATGACTTTCTGGCAAGCCCAGAGCCAGCATAGACCCGGTTAGCCTTCCGAGGATGATCGCATGACCAGAACATCGGCCTGTTTTACTCATTTCTCTTTACCTCATCTCTTTCTCTCAGAATCGTATATAAAGCCTCATAAAATACCGCAACAGACCAGTGTATGCCCCACTCATCGTTGCGACGATTCGGGTGTGCTCAGGCCACTTAGCGGAGATTAAAGTACCATCTCTCTCTGTGTAACAGTAGTCTATAAAATTGCAGCGTTGCTTGTTGGATCCAGAACATTTGTGTGAAGTTATAAGCAAAGCTTCGCGTTGGGAGGTCATGAGCGGCGACTGCCTCCACGCATAAATCAGGACCGCACGCACAATAGAAGGCTTGAGAACTGCACTAAGCATCGCGAGTGGACTCTAGCAGGGCATCCGCATTGGGTGACCAGGAAATGCCTCACTAAAACCGACCACGCCCGGCACAGCACTTTGGGAGAACCCTGGGACAACCACCGGTCATTTAGCTGTGTTGGATAGTACTTTGAGGTCCTTAATAAACTCAAGTGTACGGAAAAGATCTTGGATTCAAAGGAGTCCGAGTCTGCCGCTAGTTCTCGAGAGGCTAGCTGTGCACCAGAGGCCATCTAGACGAAGCAGCATAGCCCTTGAACGGGATTTTCAGTCCAAATCTACACCTCCTAGCCTAGGCACCTGTACTTCGGTGCGATTCCTAGTAACAATCCTTTATATATAAACCTGTGCATCCTTCCCTGGAAGTCTTGTTTAGAAGCCAAGCAACCAAGCCAACTAGTGTCTAGACGCTGCATTTTGAGACGTTTTGAACGCATAGAACAACTATACGTGCTCTAGACATCAGATCCGCAGTCGCATACTACGACTCAGGACCCGAACTCATTGAGGAAGACGCGCTACGTCCCCCGTGAGTCAGTTTAAATAGGATTGGGTTGGTGTATGTGTGTTTTGTGTGTGGTGTGTTAGTTGTTCAGCTAGCCCGCATTCAGAGCTTAGTTTAGCCCATTCCGTAGTCAGCACATCTTGCCCGTTTCACCGGGATACCAGCTGTCTCGTTGGAACCAGATAATGGTCGAGAAGGTCATAGATGTAGCCTTGGAAGATGATGGTCCGGATGGGCTCATCGCCAAGGCCGGTGTTGAGCGCAACTCGTTGAAGAAACTGATGATGCGGAAGTTGGAGAGTTATCGCGTGGAGTGGAAAGGATTCCAGCCGCGCTTCAATGAAGACCTTGGCCGCCTGGAGACGACTCAAGAGGCAAGGGCTCGTGGAGCGCAGACCTTTGAACAGCACCAGCTTACTGCCCGAAGCACTTCTGCGAAACATCGTGTAAGTCCTTTTCGGTGACACCCAGAACAAATGCTAAAGCTCGTATCAGAAATATGAAGACCGTGTTCAAGCGATTGTCAAGACCATCGGGATCAAGAAGGACAACGGAACTGCAAACGACATAGCGACTTGGGAGAGGCTTTTGAAGATGGTCGAGCTTCTCGGAGAACATGGAATGTCGTCTGAGGAAGAAGACTATCTCGAAGCAAATGGTGGGTGGTCTTTATTTACAGGATCAAGATCTGCATCTGGCGCGATCCCCGCGTCGTCGAGTACTTGGAGCTCGTGGATATGCAAACAGACTTATTCAGGGAGGACCGGCCAGGTCGCCACCACAGCTCCAGATTCAGAACCAACGCCCACAGGAGTTCCAACGCTCCAGTTGGCCTTCGTCAGGTTCTCTACAACGACGAATGGCTCAAGAAACGAAGCCCGCTTTCGTCCAGAAGCTGAGGATCTCGAAGGAAACTTTCACGCTGTTTGTCGCGGCGCCTGGAAGGATGAGGCTTTGAAAGGAATATATATGTTGAATGGTCAAATACACGAGACACCTATGCCTAGTTCTGTAAAGAAAAGAACTCCGTAGCCTAGCAAATACAAGCAGCTCGATTTCGGGGAAATACTGTGTGAATTGTCCTGTGATGGCCTATGAGACGAAGAACGAGAGATTTCACTTGACCATTTTGTAGATCGTCTTGTTTTATTATTTATTGCGCTAGAAAAATATCAATGAGTGCGCTCAGCATTTACGTTCCACTCAATATCGTTCAAATGCAGTGCTACGCACAATACCTTCGCGCGAAGTTGGTGAACTGGGTGGTCGGCGCTGCCGATCGGGTGGCGATGACCGTGACGATGTCACGTCGTCACCATCGTCACCCATCTTCACCCCAATCGGCAATATTGTCAACTCCCTGCTTGACGTTGTACGTCGGCAGGGCTCGTCAGATTGGTGCTCGCTGCGCTGTGGAGTGTTGTACGCTTACAGACCGCGAGCTTAGCCCATACTGAAGCTCACCCGCCATCAGCGCATGTGCGTCCGCTTTTTGTCTCCGCTAATTATTTCGCTAATTAGTTGTTATCCAGGCTGCAATTGTATTGGCGGTCCTTAAGAGCGCTGCTACTTAGCTCGTTCTCAGCTAGAAATGAGCTTCCACCACACTCCGTCGCACGGCAGCTCGCGCTCCTCCCAATCCACCCGTGAGTATTCATGACTTATCTTCTAATATCCTCAACAGACCACATCTGTCCCCGATGCAGCATGTCTGCGGCTCCATTGCGCCGACGCCGCCCGCGGCCATGGTTGTCCATGCACCCCCTGCGCCGGCGCCAGTGAACGGTACGTCCTTCCCCCAAAAAGCTTCACCAATTTCTCACTGGCGACTCCCAGAGCGCAAGCGCATTATCCAATTCCTCTTCACGCTCTTTGTGCTTGAGACCCACCTCTCTGGAGACTGGCGCCACTTGATCCTGCCTTACGCAGCGTGCCTCCTTGTATTCTTTCCGGGCCTCATCAAGTCGCTTCTGGCTTTCTTCCACTAGATAGATAGCCGACTCTATGCACACAATACGCTCCATATGCACAATTTATGAACCATTGTTCCCAACTCGTGCACCTCCGGGGAAATTTCCCCTTCTGTCACAAAGTTGTGGCGGACAAAAAGCGCCGCGCCATTTCCTCGACCCAACCTTGTCCCCACTTTCCTCACCCTACCCTTATCTCCATCTTCCCTGCCGAAGCTGTACGACGTTGTACGTCTACAGACACGATTGATCCGATTGCTGCACTCGTAAAGCTGCCCGACGTTATACGTCGACAGATTCTGTCAGAATGGCGCCGCAAACGTGGAAGTGCGAGGATTGTCCTATCAAGGGCCGAACCCATGCAATCCCAGTCCTCCAGCGGCCCGACCATCTAGCAGATATTGCGAAATTCTGTGAAGATCTCGCTGGGGTCGCGGGCGACGTGGGAGACATCGACAATATCGCCGATGTCCTCACAGGGCTGGTTGTCACCGACGACGTGAGTGATGTCGACAGCCTCGTCAATGTCTTTGCGACGCTGGTCGTCACCGACGATGGTCCAGACCTCCGAGGACAGCAGCACTCTAAACCTTTTAGCTCCCGCGACGACTTCCAAGCCTCCCTTCCCGATGTCCCGGTCGCTTTTCAGCCGCCTTCTGTTGAAGAGGCCATCTCAAGCATTCAGTCCCTTGCTAAGTCCCCTGCGATGCGCACAAAGCTGCCCACTAGAAAAGAGTGGCGTGAGAAAATCCTCACTGAGATGCAGGGGAGCATCCGCCTTGCACACGAGTCACTGGATCGTGTCTATGAGTTATATAAATGACCTCCAACCACGACTCCGCTCGTCTCTGCCTCAAAGCCGCCGCCGAAACGGTCGTCGCAGCCGGCAACCTACTGAGAAGTGTCGAAGCTTCCAAAAACGACAAGCAGTTCGAGAAATTGTGGAACGACGTTCACGCGGAAGCTGTAGCACTCGATACACTCATAGATTGTGTCGGGGCCATCGTGCCGGAAGAAGATGTCCAGGGTAATGATGACAAGATGGAATACAATACGGGTAAGCCACTACACACCGCTACCGATCCCGAGACTCATGCCTGCTTAGAGCATCACTTTGAGGATCCTATCAAAGATTATGACACCGTCGCCCAGATCGTCATCTTGTTCGTGGTGATCTCCAACGTCGTCGTCGGGTTGGCCGCCAATCCGTGTAATTTCATGATCGACACGGTCATCCTGATCATCCGACTCACAATGAGCTTGTCCTCTGGCGCGAAGCACACTGCTAAACAGCGCGACGTTCTTTCCCAGCTTCCAACGACCTTGGAAGATGCGCTGAAAAGGTTCAAACTCGATCCAAAGACCAGGGTCCTTGCGATTTGCCCGTTGTGTCACTATACGCACGAACCCCTGGTTAATCGACTCAGCGGAGAGCCAATTTACCCCGCTAACTGCCAAAATTTCGTGTTCCGCGACAAGCATAGCCCAGCTGTCCCCTGCATGCAGGTTTTACTCCAAGAGCGCCAGGGCAAAAAGCAGCTGATTAAGCCGTTCATTTATCCCGACTTCATCGACCATTTATCCTCCATCCTCTCGGACCCTGAAATCGCGGCACATTGTAACAGCGCCTGCGATGAAGCCTGGAAAGCGGTTCAGGAGAAATTATCGACAGACCCACGTGGACCGATCTCACCCGAGGAAGTGAACAATGTCTTTGAGGCCGAGTTCCTTCGCACATTCAACGGGCCCATTCCTGAGCAGCTCTTCATTAATAGAGGAGGTCGGATGAGACTTGCGTTCCAAATCCTGCTGGATTTCTTTAACCCGCAGGGCACGAAAAAACACGGTAATCACGACTCCATTGGAATTCTAGCCGTCGTGAATCTCAATCTCCCTGAGGATATTCGTTACAAGCCCGAGTACATGTGGCTCGCTATCATTCTTGGTCCACAGGAACCCAACCACGACCAGATCAGCTACTACCTCCGTCCCCTCATTGACCAGTTCGTCGCCGGTTGGAAGCCTGGAATCCACCTCTCCCGCACCGGATTGTCTGACACCAGATGCTCGGTCGACATCGCTATCGCGATAAATGTGAACAACCTTCCAGCTACTCATAAGATGCTGGGTCTCGCTGGCGTCGGCTCCCATCATCTCTGCACAGTCTGCAATTGCAAGGGTGTCGAGACTACTCATCGCACTGACCTGGATGACCCCGCTTGGGCGCGGAGGGACGTTCGCGAGCTGCGACGCTGGGCGTATGCTTGGCGGGATGCTAAGACCCAGGCTGAGCGCGACACGATCTTCAAAGATCATGGCGTGCGCTGGTCCGAGTTCTGGCGACTTTCGTACTGGGACCCAACTCGGATGGGTGTCGTCAACTCGATGCATTGTATCTTGGAGGGTTTAGTACACTACCACTGTCGCAGAGTCCTCCGAATCGACGCTGAGGTTACCAAAAAGAAGGAGACAGTTGGTATTGCATTCGACGAGGACTGGGTCGAGTACAATCCTGAGGAGTGTCTCGCCGACTATGCACTGGGCGATGCAGAAACGGACCTGCCTAATGTCTACAAAATCCAAGCTAAACTCGTCCAGTCCCTTCTTCCCAACGACGCCTCCGAAGATGTGGAAATGCCCGACGTTCCTGAAGGCAATGTACAACCTGCGATCAGCGAGGAAGCTATGTGGAAGTCGCTGCACGGCAACAGGCTCGCAGCTCTTCGCTTTGTCACATATTCTCTCGGTCTTGACCTCGAGGGAGCGAGAACAAGAGCGGACTACTGCAATTTACTGATGGCCTGGGTGAGTAGTTCTTTATCATGTTCGTGGGCGCTCGTATTGATTCAAGTGACAGCGTCGAACGAAACCCCGCCGTGGCGGCAAGTTTGTCCCAAAAGCAATCAACTTGAGTCAAATCAAGTACATCCAACGTGTAATCGCCCAAACCGTCACACCATCCTGGATCAATAGCGTTCCTCGTAACTACGGGGAGAACAACACGGGTACCATCAAAGCGGACGAGTGGCGAACAATCTCTACTCTATATCTACCTATCGCCTTTGTTTTGATGTGGTCAGATCGTCTCCCGGACGAGCATTCACAACGCCTGCTGGGGATGCTGGACCACAGCATGGCGTTGGTCCAGGCTGTGATTCTTTCCTGCCGTTACACGATGACCGTCGCGCGCACAACAGCATACCGCCACTTCCTCAAAATATGGGTCGACGGACTTACTGTCCATCACCCTCATACCCGGCATCACGCGAAACGGCCTAATGTCCAGATCGCGTTCCACATCTACGATTTCCTTCTCCTTTTTGGCCCCGTCATTTCGTGGCGGTGTTTCCCCTTCGAGCGAGTTATCGGCTATCTTCAAAAGATCCACACCAACAATCATGTCGGAGGAGAACTCGAAGGTATCTTGACTAAATCCTTCCTGCGAGGTGGGGCCTTGCGGCGCTAGCTTCGATGCCCGGACTGCCCGGAGATCATCAAACAATTCAAGGGCATTTTCGACCGGGCTTTCGCCCCGCAGAGCGAGGTCGTCGGTACCTCTCCTCCTCTTGTCAAAGATGGAGACCGTGCACAATACATGTACAATGGTGTCAATTTCTCTCGTGCGTCAACGCACTTAGGCAACAGCCTCGTTCTTTACTATTCTTCATCTTCGGCGAGCACCCCGATTCCTGGCAGCATCGAACGAATCGTCTCCAAGGGGGATAAGACCTCCTTCATCATTCCCCGCCAGGCTCCGTTACCTCGGGGCAAAGTAGACCCATTTCTTCGGTATTACCCCTATTTCCCTGCTCAGACATACTCTTCTAAAATGCAAAACACCACCGATACCGTCAAACCTTCCATGATATTATCCCACTTCGCACGATTCGAGTTTTCGGAAGATCGCGCTGTAGTCCTTAACCTATCTAGAAGCTAGCACAATTCAAATACAATATATTCAGTTACCCATAATCACAACCGACGCCTTAGAGTGCTTGAAGCTGCAATGTCAGCATCCGAGGAAGAAGAAGGATGTGTACCTGTGCGCGCTGTGGGGAGCTAGCTATTCTGCGGGAAGGTGGTATACTACAAAGTGTAAGAATATGCTGGGCCGCAAAAACGATGCTAACTATTTTACAAAAGGTCGTCTCCTACAAAAATCTCAAGAAGGGCGTAAAAGTATGCTACAGGCCGAATCGGCGGCCAAAATATTCCAAGAAAAGGTGCGTACGATTACACTACAAAGCCGAAATGGGTGTTGACTACCCCGAAGAGGTTTCCAAGAAAGGGTGTACACGTATACTACAGGGCGAAGTCGCCGTCGAGTATTCTACAAGCAGAAAAGGTGCGTAAAGTATACTACAGGCCGAAGTCGGCAGCCAACTAACTTATACAGAAGGGACTATACTACAGAGGTCAAACGAGTGCGGTGCCTAGAAGATGCGATGATAGTCGTCGAGAGGGATGCTAGAGGGAATTAATGCGCGGAGGAGACAGAGATTGAGCTATACTTACAGCTGGGCTCCAGGTTCCCCAATGCAGGCGAGGAGGGCAAAAATGCGTGCACGGATGCGGTGGAACGGACCGACAAAGATGAAACGCCAATACTCGCGGTGGTGCTTGCGGCATCCCGAGCATTTGCGAATAATGCGCCGCGCACGGGAGAGGAAATCGAGGTGCATGAGGCGCTCTTGAGGGAAGTGAGGAAAGGGAAAGAGGCGACAACGACACAGAACTCACCGATTCGATAACGTTGGCGGTTGGGAATGTAGAATAGCCAGAAGTGTGTTTGGCCATTGGAATCGCAAACGGCGTAGTCTTCTCGCCACACGAAGACATTTTCGGCGACGCCGACCTTCACTCGAATTGCACGCTCGAAATCCGACTGGGAGATGGTTCCGGTGACAACAGCGTCGTAGATCGAGGTGGGGACGGAGGTGCAACAGTACAAGTGGCCGGGTATGCCATCACACGCGTAGAGACCGCGGTTTCGGAGGTGCAGCGTGGCCTGGTGCCGGTTACCGTTGGCGATGTGCACGTTGATCTGGCGCTGGGCAGCTTGACAAAGACGGCAGGAAGCGAAGGCGGCGGTGGCGCGCCGACACGTGGCGGAGGTGCGGGCCATGGTGTCAGCGGAATGAGCGGGAAATGCGAAAATCCAGCTAAAAGGGGCGCAGGAATGTGGCAAAAGCCAGGGAGACCAGAAATTTGGCCAAGGGGAGCCAGAGAGACCAGTCGGGGAGCCAAAGAACGAATAAAGGTAAAGGGAAGAGCCAGAGAAGGGAGGGAGAAGCCTCAGAAGGGAGGGAGGAGAGAGAGTTATGAGAGAGAGAGGAACAGGAAGAAGACGTACACGCAAAAACAAGTGCACGCAGGTTTAATGCATGCAGAGATTCTGGCTGCAAAGCCACTCTGCAAATTCGGTAGGAGCCCTTATCCCGGAGCGCGTCGGTGACCCGCTCTTCAGACAAGCAAAATGGTGTGTTAGTCATCAGCGCTTAGTCGGTGCTTTGTTTCTCCCACCACCTTCAGGCATCCGCACTGGCTCAACGTCGCTTCCCTCCTTGCGTTCTACACTCTGTCCGCATCCATCGTATCCTCATCCCTCCTCTCTGCGCCCACCCCGCCTCCCTCACACCGGAGAACACTTGTTGGTGGAACACCCACCCGAGGCACTTTTGTCAATAATTGCATACTGACGTCCACCCACGCCAACGGACCTTCCGGTCTCAATTCCTGGATGTTATGCCCTCCTCTTCCCCGCGGTGTTTCTGGTGCTCAACATGGATGCGGTCGTAGTGGAAGACGCCGGATGACCGCGGTGGCTGTGCATCCAGCCAGCATGAGCAGCGTTGAAACGGGCAAGATGCGCTGACAGTGAATTGAGGCTAGCTAAGCTAAAGTATGGGCTAGCTTGAACACTAACACACCACACCTAAAACCTAACACACCACACCAATCCCCTTATGATTATAACACTAAGACTTAGCGCGTCTTCCTAGTGAGTTCGGGTCCCGAGTCGTAGTATGCGACTGCTGGTTTGATTCCCTAGTGCACTAGCGATGATTTATGGCCTCAACTATCCCAACAAACACTTCAATCTCTGAGCTAGCTCAACCGTTTGACCGAAACAAGTCTTTCCAAGGGACTGGAATGAACGGGTTGGGGTAAAAAGGGTTTTTACTAAGCGGACGTAGATTGCTACGTCGTCCTAGGCGAGGTGATAAAGCGTCTTCTGAAAACTTCCAGTTACGGACTATGCTGCGCCAGCTATTCTCTCCTCTATGACGATCCCAGATCAACAGATATTTGGGTGCCGACTTAGAACCTTGAATCTAAGCTCTTTTCCTTAACACTTGGGCTTATACTGGACCTAGAGGGTTCACTCAAGCTTCGTTAATCGGCCAATGAATCGACCAAGGAGTTCTACCAAAGTGCTGTGCTGGTCGTAGTCCGTTTTACGGGAGGCGTTTCCTAGTCACCCAATGCGTAGCCCTTGCGAAGTCCACCACGAAGTCAACGACAACTCTCAAACGTTCTCTTTGTGCGCTCGGTCCCAATTTATACGTGGAGGTCGTTGCCGCTCACAAGCTCCCAACGCGAGTCTTTGCTTATTAGTTCACACAGTTACTTGTGGATCCAACAACACTGATTCAATTTCTATAGACTTTACAAACGAAGAAGATACTTTATCTCCGCTAGCTAGGCCTGAGCACACCCTTATCGTCGTAACGATGAGCGGGGCATGAACTGGTCTTCAGCGGTATTTACATGTCCTTTTTATACTAGTTGAGAGAAAGAGATGAGGTAAAGTGAAATGAGTAAAAACTGGTCCGTGCAGCTCCGCTACGGCGAGCTAGCCGGTGCTATCGTGCGCTAGGCTTGCCAGACAGTCAGCTAGCTGACCATCTTGGGGGCCTAGGCTGGGTATATTGCCAATTCCGTACAGCTTTTACAGCTCCCGGAACCTCTGTATTTGCAAAACGACTCGGAAAAACCATTCCCGCCATCGTCTGCTCACCAATCCTCTCCCAACCTCCGTCTCTGCACGGACTGAACATCTAGCCGTTCAGGCATCGTGCCATCTCTTCTGCAATACATCTCTTTTGAGTTTGTTTGGTGCAGCTAGCTGCTCTCAAACGCGTCGCGTCGATCACCTGATCTATCACTCGGCATAGTCTCTTGCCGACAGTTTCTCCTAGCCGTCGCTATCGCCAGCTAGTCCGATAAACCCGAAGCTAGCGCCAAGTTATTTATGGAACATGGCCCCTGGCCCGGTGCTATCCCACTAGCTGCACACTGGCTATTCGTATGTCTCTCCTCTTTACGCTAGCTGGTAACTCTCGTTATCCTGTGCTCTCTGGAAGTCGTCTATTGGCGCGCTAGCCCACACTATGAGGTACTAGACCATAGTAATCCTCCTTAATGCGTATACTCCCCTAGTGTAACGCTTGTTCACGCCCCTAGCACTAAGTTTGTACTACGGTCAGCAGCCGGAGCTCACTCTGACCCTCCTTTGTATCACCAAACAGAGTCCCAATAGGAATATTGCACCTATTAGAAAGCTAGCTTGTTACAACTCGAAGCCTAGTATGCCTTGCATTTAACTAGCGCTAAAAATCGCAAAATGCAGCTAGATGTCGGTACATTGTTGTTGCGCCGTTTCATCTCCTCTTTACTAAATCTCAACCGTCCCCGGTTGTGGTTCGTACGAGTGTACTCTCCAGTCTAGCAGTTGTTGAAATGATATCTTTCAAGCAACGTTCAAATTTTTTCTTGGTCTTTCTTGCATTCCCATGCATAGTGTCTTTCAGACGTGCCCAAATTTTTCGACTTTTATCCAATTTTCACACATTCGAACTTAGCTTCCCTTACTAGGAAGGACCCACGCTAGCGCCCACAATGATGCCTTCTGCTTCCGAGAAGCCTGATTACTGCCTTTTCGGGAAGTGGATCAAATGCATCATTGCTAGCCGCGTATCTTATTTTCAGACACCTCCTCTAGTGTCCCTAGCCCCTTTGCATGTCTTGGTTAGGACTGGCTAGCTTCACCAAACCTTAATTTGGTCTTAGAACGCTAGCTCGCAGCCTAACCCGTGACTTATGCACAGGCACCTGATCTCTGTGGGAAAAGAAGCGGCTATTTCCGGAAATATTATTTCTGGAGCTGCTCCGCGGTTCCTCGAGGCTGCGCTTCAGGGCCGCTAGCGCGTGAGTCTCTCTCACGGCTATGCTTCCCTCGGTTAGCGTTTCACTTATAGGTGAGACGCTAGCTGCGTACGCCCCCATTTTTCCCCCTTTCTTCTCTTTCTTCCTACCACCACCATGGCCAAGCGCAAGGGCTCC
>JARKIB010000793.1:0-25821 GCA_029378385.1 Mycena metata | reverse complement strand
CCAGCGCATGTCTAGTTTGGTGAGCCACGTTGCTTTCGGAGCATGTGCATGATTTCGGAAATGAGGGGGATGGGGTATCAATTCTTCACCGTGAGGGCGTTCAGCTTTTGATAGTCCTGAACCGGTCGCAGTTGGCCGTCCTTCTTGCGCACAAAGAAGAAGGGGGACACCCAAGGCAACTTGGAGGGCCGGATCCTTCCGGTCTTCAAGTGTTCGGTGATGAATGCGTCCAACTTCCGTTGCTCAGCGAGCGATAATGGAATGTTTCGCCCTTGACGGTGTGATGTGAAAGGGTCATGCTCCAGATGGAGCTCTTCTCATGGATCGTAGACCGAGGACGGAGTGCGCTGGGCACGTCGACACCCTGATTCGTTGGCTCAAGCGGAGCCCGTACCGTATAGGCGAACTCACGCCTGAAGGCGGATTTCAAGCCTCTACGTGGCGGTTGGGCCGGCAGCTGCCGGCTAAGTCCCGTAACCTGGGAGGAGGGAGCTGAAGATGGAGGGGAAGCTCAGCCCGGAGAGTGGCACCCACGGCCTCTTGACTTTTGAAGAGCACGGTTAGTGGTTGTGGTATGCGGTAAAAGTTATCTGATTGCCGGACTCGCCGGCAACTAAGTATAACAAACAACACGGTCAAACTACAGTATTTACGGCTTTTATCTACATTAATTACAAGTCCGTCACAGAGCCCCCCAGTCTGAGTGTATGGGTTGTTCAAGCATACCAGTCTTCAGGATAATCCGGCAGAACATACGGCGCAGGAGGAGCAGGGGTAGGTGCTGGTTGCGACGCGGCGTCGAGAAGTAGTGCAGTCTGCAAATTCCTATCATCCTCTTCGACCAAGCCATCCTCCCTGAGTTTAGCCACCCGCTCGGCTTCTTGGCCCTCTTCGCCGCCTGGTTGTGCGGTCCCCGCTCACGTCTCCGTCTCTCCCGTACTTTGCCGACTCATTCTTGCAGAGGGACGCTGAGCCCCTGAAAGACTGATGCAGGCAGTCCTCCACCGGAAGGTAGATCCATGCGCTGTAGGAGATCCCTGGTGGGAACGGCCTCGGCGGGAGCTTGGAGTTGGTGTATTAGACTAGGTCCGAAATCCACAACCAAGGGCTCCGCTTTGGCAGGTCGACGTTCATCCTGTTCCGGTGACGAGCTTCGGGCCCGCTTACGAGCTGGCGGGGTGTTCACGAAGGAGAGCGCGATCGCCCTCTCCGTTCTCTTCGGAAAGATCTCGACCGAGAACGGGGGCGACACAGCGGAGATCGCGAGTAAGAGTGAGAACGACGAGTTCGTCGTTTGTACCTCCTCTCTCCAGGGCTTCGGGATCGCGAACGATAGTCATGCCTGCACGGCGAGTAAGATTCCCGTCGACGCGAGGAAGATCGACTCCGTAGAATTCCCCGGCCGTCATAGGTTGGCAGTCGAGCTTCAGGCCGATAACGGCCTAGAAGGGGCGGTGAGCGCGATCTCTCTCTACGATTCGACTCAAAAGGTGAGATGGAGGATCGAGTCCACGGGCTCCTCTTGGGCGGACAGTTTCGTCGACTAGGGCCGGCAACCGGGGGCAGGACAGCGAGCAGCAGGCTCGATGAGGGACGAACAGGCGGAGCAGGAGGGGGAGGCCGGACATTTGGTCGCGACCAGGACGCTGGTGGCGCTGGCGTCGACGGGGCATTAAGAGGCGGTACGGTAGGGTATCTCCACGTGTGAGAGGTGGGACCCATCCTTGGAGTCCACCAATCCATTGGAGCACGGGAGGCAGAGGCCAACGTATTGTTCAAAGAAGGCGGGCTCCGTGCTGGCCGTAGGATTGAGGGAGGCGGATTGGTGGCTGTACCTAGAGAGCGAGGGCGGCGCGGGGGACTGCGGGCGGATATGAGCGGCTGATATGGGGTCCACTTCCGGTTCGCGTTCGCGGACAAGGGGTGTTCTTCAACGCCCGCCTTGGGCGGAGCAGGAACACCGTCGTCCACGTCCATCGCATCTCCAGCGCCTGGTTCACCATCGGAGGGGGGACCAAGAGAGACTCCTCCGTCAGAGTCGTCGTCTCGTCGCACCCACTCACCTTTTCCTTCCTCGAACTGCCCCTTCGATACCGTCGGAAGGTAGCGTGCTTCGGGCGCGAGGGGGAGCCTGCCGACGTCCGCCGGGTGTGGTCTTTCGCTGGAGTACATCCACCTGGACCACCGCTCCTCCTTGAGCACCTTATGGGCCACGTTCTTGAAGGGCCAGTGGGGTACTGGTCGGCCAAATGCCCTCCCGGTAGTTAACCAGGATCCCGCTGGCATGCTAGGGGCGCTCTCAAATATAAGGCGGCGGTTGTTGACACGGTCCCAGAACATAACCTCCCCAGATTCCAATTTACGGCCGGTGTTTTTCTTGCCAAGCTCGAGCATGAACGGCGAATTTGTTTCCTCGTCGTCCTGCTCTCGGAACGTAGTCCATGCTCCGTTCCCGGCTTGAGTAATCTCGGGGGGTCGGAGCCACGGAGCATGAGCGGGGTCGACGTCGACCTCACCGCCTAGCTTCACGTCCTCCTGTTCCTTGGCCGCCTTCGCTCGCAGCACCTTGTCCTGCAACTCTTGAGTTTCCCGAGCGAATTGGATTCCAGCTGGCGTGCCCGAAGGGGAAATCGTAGCACCCATGATGCGGCGACGGTTGAGGAGGTTGCGCTCATTGGTGGACTTGCGCTCGCGTGGTCGATCCCTCGGTAAGATCTCATTCGCCCGTATTCTCAAGAGAGCTCGAAGATCAGCCCATCCTCCAGGATTACTGGGAAGCGTTGCATAGGGAGTGGGGTTATACTCGGTGGCGGTATAAACGGTAGCGCTCTCGGAAGGCGATTTGGTCGGCTGAGGTATTGGCGCGCGTCTAAGAGTACTCTTCGATCTCAGTGTGTTCGTTCTGTCGGGTAGTCGGTATGTGGATTACTATTCTTTGTCAGCACAGAGGCCTGTGATCGGGGTTTGAGTCCGACTGATGGCGACAGAACAAGACGAAAGGGATAACAAGCAAAGCCACTGGAGATTAGACCAGAGAATAGTATACAGTACATGCGTCCAAGTAGAGTACTTATACTATAAATTATAGGAGAGTTACTAGGCATTGTTGCTAATAAGTAACTATGCGTCAACGATCAGTCAAAATGGAAGTTAAGGAGAAAGATGGAAGGTAAGGGGTATAAATGCAGGCGTTAAATAAAGAGCGTTGCCTACACATTGATCGGGATTGAGTCGTCTCGGGTTTTTATGTATTGATGCGATTGATAATGCCGCATCATATCCCAAAACGGGAATCTAGTGGTTTGGGGTCAGACCCCGGGGTCTCGGGGTCTGGCGAAAAGAACCGGATCATGACAAATTGGCACTATCTGGTTCTCCTGCAAACAAGTATGAAACAACCAAGCTTGAACTCAGGTGTACTTGTGCATGTTCCTTCTTTTGGACTCAAACTAGTCTCTGTGTAGCGTTTAGCAAAGCTGGTCACAAATGCACGTTCCAAGGAGATTGAGTGCTCGGGCTCCCGCCCGCGACCGTGGACACGGTTCAACGTGTACCGTGCCACGGGTACCGTGCCCGTGGCGTCGAGGATTTTGGAAGTCTTCCACGGCACGGCCACGGCACGGGCTTGAGCCGTGGATGACCGTTGAAACACGGCCGTGACGGCCGTGAGACGGTTCCCCCAAAATGCATCTTTTCAGTCAGGATTGCTGCACTGATTCAGCCAATTATAAGCTTACTATATCGCGCTGGGTACCTGGCCACACTAGGAACCTGGCCATAGGCCAACTGTAGGACTTTAGAGTGTATAATATCTTCCCTTTGTATTTCCACAATGGAATATGAACCATTACGCACCTTGAGACCATAATTTCAACCCAAAGTGATAAGTTGATCCAAAGCTGTGCGCGAATTGATCGCGATCCGGAGGGTGGGAAGGTCAATTTGATAATCCCGAGCGACCGTTTCGCCTGTTTCTCAACCAATACGCCGGGGATCTGGGACTTTGAGGGCTCAGTCTTCTGCTAGAACCGGGTGCTTCCTTCTCAGTATGTTTTACCCAGCTAAGGACCTGCCCTCTGTAGCCAAATTCATCAACACAATTGGAACAGAAACTCAATGATCGCACTCTTAAATTCGATATACCGATGGCCTCTTCAAGACTAGAATTCCAATGCCTTGCAGTATCTATTATGATGGGTAAGACATGTGCATCCTTTATTGCATGAAACTTAAATACTTCCCCTTCCCTCCTCATATGAATACCGATAGAAAATCACCCATTGGGACGCTAGGAAAAAGATTAAATGTCGGGTTCTCAACAGTACACCTTGCAAGTATATATATGCATTGAGATTGGTCCATTACATTCCAATGAACCTCCCTATCACTTATTTTAGCCTACGATCCGTTACCACTGGTCCACCAACCCGATTTAGATGAAAGTACGCATTCGCTGCCGAGGACCCTTGTAAAATGTCTCCGCTACACTACTTTTGCAAGGTCCAATGTATTATATAGGTGCCCAGAATACATTATATAGGTCCCACATACACTATAGCCAATGGTGCGGACATTCATTCGCCGCCAACAATATGCTTTCGAGGGTGGCCAGGTACCCTGTCAATTACCATTTTGGGAAGTTTTTGAAAACTAAATTCGTTGGGCACTCAAAACGGCACCAAAATTGTCGGAAATATGCTCAATCTCTTCGGAGGATGCGCGCCTATCGTCTAGGGCCCATAGAGCTGGGGGAAAATCTCCGTGGAACATCAAGATCGGGCGCAAAGCCCTTAGGTGGCCAGGTTCCCGGCGCGATATAGTAGTAATGTCTGTCTTGCCAGAAACATCTAGGTGGATTTGAACTAATACTCACCCCAAGAATAAAAAATCATTATTGAGATCATTTCTTACCCGGAAACTCCCGAGAACGTGTGGCTGCACCGTGGCCGCAGAAAACCCCGAAAGGCCAAAGCACCCGGAGTTAGCAAAAGGACATCGTCGAGCCGTGCACGAGGACGCACTGGCCCGAATTTGAAAAGGACAAGCTATTGTCCGCCGTGTTAAATGAAACCACGCGCAGCTCGAATTGAATTGAAACGATTCATATTGGGCAGGTGGGCATACCTGCTGCGTGGAAGCTTCGGTCCTCGGACCAGTCCGTCGGGGTTGAACCACATCGTATGTAAGATACCTCGAACCTCGGAGAAGTCAGTCAGTCAAAATGAAATTCAAGAAAGGCAAAGGCACGTGTATCCACCCGAGCTGCCTGCCGAACACAACATACACATGCATACCCGGAATGAAGTAAGTCAATACCCCGAGGCGAAGACTCACCGAGCACAAACCTCACCTTTGCGTAGGGAGGCTTCCAACCGCCGAATCAATAACAGAAGTCAACCCAAAGAAAGAAAATGAAACCGTAATCACCACCTTGAGCTGACAGTCCGACCCAAACCAAAGCATGCGAGCTTTGTCGAACCCAAAGTAAGTTAAATAAAGTCTCACCCTCATCCGACGACACTCAACCTCGAGGCTATCACCCAAGAAAGGAAGGAAGCAGGTACCAATTAGCCTTACACCCGTACCGTACCTCAGCCTCGAGGCTACTGGAGGAGTTATTGTACCGCCAGAACGGTACCTAGTTACGCGTCGAACGCACAATCCCCTTGTCGATATAAGTATATCAGCACTCAGCCTGGAATGAACGGCCGAATACAACACAACGCAAGCATAAAGACCTCGCTTTTCTTCTCTTCTCATTAAGATTGAGTTTGAATGAGTTTGGGGGAGGCTGAACCGAGTGAACCCAACATCTGGATCCAGGCAAGGTGAGTTGAGATGAGTGAGTGGTGTGTACGCGTAAGAAGGAAGGAAGGTTGACTCAGGGTAATAATAATAATATCGTGAGCGAGTACCAAGCCAACGATTGAACGAAGGCAAGCAATACCTGTGAGGCATTTATCGACGCAAAGTCCATGGAATCATCACCGAAAATCCAACTCACCCTCACCTAACCGCCATACCAAAGGCTCGCCCCACCCCACCCGAACGTGCCTCGCAACGGCTTCAATGGCTTAACGACGTCGAAATGGACTTGGGCCTGGGTCGAATGGACTCGAACGATGGCCAATGAAGCCAATGAAGACTATTAGCCCTTAAATCAAGAATTTAGAACGGCGGCGCGCAAGTACTGACTTGGATTCAAGCGGTACTGCGACGCAAAGATAAGGCCTACAGTTGGTCGGCGAGTATAAGTAGTTGACATGGGAAATTAACAAATGCACCGGTGGCTGTTCAAAGCAAAAGAATTCAACGAAACCTGGACGAGGAATCGAACCGTCAGCATTCAAGCCTTGTGTGTGTGTGTGTGTGTAAATCGTAGAGGTACCTGGAGCCCTGGACCCAACCATGATTGGCCATTTTAAAGCCAGGAGCGAACCGTTGCGGATCGACCTAGATCTGAAAATCGGTCAGCAGATTGAGCCCAAATGAGCGATACTCACCTGTTAGATTCAATTTGAAGGTCGGCTCGGGCGCAAGATTTTAAAAGCACCTGTCCTGTAAGCCAATCAATCTTAATTCTGCGATATAAAGGTCTGGAATTGAAAAGGAAATTAAATTTGCACTATGGACGGCGGGTTGAATTGAACGGCGGGAGTGAATTGTATTGAGATTCTGTGAAGGAATTGAGGTGAGAGAATTGGAAAGAATTGGGGAACGTACCAAGGTACATGGTCTGTAGCCAAAAGGTGTCAGTGACTTCGCAAAATTCAAGCCAGGGACACTCAAGTCTAGGTGAGCGCTTTGAAACCGTCGAAGCCCCCAACCCCAGGCCAAAGTTGGTGAGAGCGAATCATGACTAATGCAGTCATCTGCGGATAATAATGAGCAACTAACACCGGGAACGGTGAGTTGCGCACCTTGGTCCAATCAAACCCAGAACTGCGTAGTGCGACGTTGGGCAATTTCGACGATAGTTCTCCCTGAGGATGAGCGTCGAAAGCAGTCCGGCTTGAAGTAGCCTAACTCGCAATAGAATGAGTCTCGGTGAACGTGGTGAGGAGCGGCCTGAATATTCTAGCGGCTATAGCTTGAGAGCAGTTACCATCCTAAACCCCAAAGATACGCCGAAAGTGCGCGCGGCACTCTCTTTGAACGAGGCAGAGTAAATTTGTGAAATGGACGAACGCGAGGGCCGGGTAGCAGTGAAATCAGCCGACCGATATCCACCGGACCTGCAGTGGGGGAAATCGGGTGTTAGTAACTTCGAAGTCCGCCTGAAATTGCGCAAGAGGCCGAATTCGGGCCCAATTACGCTGTCTTCGAGAACATCAGTATGTATAATATTTGCGGGCAGATGCACCCACGTACGAGAACACCTTTGATGCCTTTATCGGAAGGATGAACCCAATGTCGAGATCCAATCCTCTCCTCCTGAAGCTGCATAGGGGCGGCGCGTGGTCAAGGACCGTCGTCCAAGAAGAAGTGTTGCTACTCACCCACTAGCCGACGATTCTCCTCCATTCCGTGCCCAAAATCGAGCGTAGTAGCCGAGCTTACGAGGTGACAAAGTGAATTATCCGTCAGCTCGCGGTGCTAGTACAAAGAGGTTAGGCCGCGCGTCTTGTATTCCAGCGCCCAGATTTGGTACAACCAGAAACTTCAAGTTATCGCTGACCCCGGTCGACCGCGAGACTGGGAGTGGATTGGCGAGGGCAAAGCCCCAGAGAATACCGGAAGGCACAGGCGCCATGTAACAATGTTTCGATTTGGTTTGATTGCAAGAGCTGGGATAGACAGTTTTTTAGTCGTGGTGGTGGGAAGTAAGAGAGGCTTTCGGATCATTGTTCCGTCGTCGGACTCGGAGGAAGGGGGCCGTTGTCTTTCTTCGATGCATCATCGATCATCGCCAAATCCTCGCGTCGCATAACTGACACCAGCAATTATGAAATTGTGCCGCAAATCGAACTCAAAGTGTCAAGTTAGCAATAGTTGGGCCTGAGATCTGAGCTGATTCTCTAAGTTTCATAAAATGATTTTTTTTTCTTTTTCTTTTCTGTGGGACGTTAAATTGAGGAGGTAAGAAGCTCTCATGCGAGCCTTCCTCACTGGGCTGCTTCTAACATCCCCAGAAACCCGCCACCCAGATCCTTGGACCGCCAAGGACGGCCCCCTCCTCCCGCCATAAAAGAAGCCGGGGCGAGGAACCCAGCCGACAGTATCCACCCGAGGAAATGTGCAGCCGCACACGCACTGGATTTCTCGCACGCGCCGTGTGGGGTTTGAGTTAAGCGCCAACTCCGATCCATTTCTGGATCATCATTATCAACGCCTAACCCACACCCACTAAAACCCCGGTCTCCTTGGTCCAATCTTCAAGGAGTCTGTCTTCGTTAAGTAGTGTCTTTTGCCATGTCTTAAGCACCAAAGCTTTATTGACTGATTTGCTCCCATATTTTGCCTTGTTGGAAAGAAGGCAGTCTAGGGCAATCCGTTTGTTGATGGGTTTTAGCCATCTGTTCTTGATTTCCCGGTTAGATGCTCCACCTTTCTCCCGAATCACTCTCTCGTTACGAAGACACCATATCAGGTATGCTGATTCGGACACCAAGATTCGGAACAGGCGAGTAGTTGCCCGATCACCTCGGGCAATGGCTCCGCATGCCATTAGGTCTCCGACTGTAGGTTTCAATTCATTGCCTGTTTTTTTCTTCCAGACTTCGCTTGCAAGTTCCCAGACCGCGGATTGACCTGGTGCGTCAGATTGGGTTAGGCTGTGATGCATACTTTCCGTAACTCCACATCGACGGCAGGTTGCCCTTTCTTTGAGCTCCTCTATTTTCTTCCAGTGGTAGCCAACCTTGTAGCCATCGTGGATCAACATCCAGAGGAAGAATTTAATTTTCCTGGTTAGGTCTTTGTGTTTTGTTGATCCCCAGATTGTGGCCGTCGACGGGACGGTTCCGTTACCGTCTGATGCGGCTCCTTTCGCGTACTCCATGTTCCGCATCGTTCTTTTACGATTTAACGCTTCTTGGTATGCCTTTTTGGACATTTTCCTTTTCCTGATTATCTTGTAGGCTAAGGAATGAGTTATTGCCATCAATTTTTCGCCCGGGAGGGTGAGTTCGGGCGCAACCTTTACACCCATTTCATCCTCGTTAGATTTGTTGCATCCCTCAGCTGCCAGTTTGTCAGCGCCTTCATTTCCAGCGTTGCCAGTATGTCCCTTGACCCATTTCAGCGTAGTTTGCGCCTTGCGCTCTCGTATTTTACCCACGGTGGCCTGTATTGCGACGCCATTGGATACGGTTGCGAAGCCTTCGTTCTCCCAACGCGACAGATTCTGGTGAGTCCATCTATGGAATACCTCGAGTCGCTTATTATTGTCAAGGGGATGTCAATGGGGCATGTTTCGCATGCTTGTTTGATTGCGAGGATCTCCGCCACTTGATTTGAGGGGTTCAACTCCACCGGAACCCGTACTGCTATGTTGCGGATGTCACCCTGGCCAAAGAACACTCCGCTACCTGCGGTGACCTCGTCTCTGCCATTGTTGTTCGCTGATCCATCGGTGTGTGCAATTATTTCCTCTTCATCGGGCTCAGAGTCAGGTTTATTATCAGGGGCCACATCGCCTCCATCAATTCTCTCTGTAAATATACGGAATGTGTCTGCCAACGTCCCGTAAGTAGTAACCTTTGGATTGAAAACTTTAGCCTCGGGGTCTTGTGGTGCATCCACGTTGAATCCCGCCTCCCAATCTTCTGGCTGCGGTAGCATCGGGTTCCATTTTGGAAGGAGGGAGTCGACCATCAACTTCGCGCGTCGGAAGCACGCGTTCGGGTCTTCACATTGGGGGTGGGTATGTCTCGTCCCGGTGCATGCGGCACATCGGCAGTTCCAGGCGCTTTGATGCCTTGATGTCTGCAACAGCCGGGCCAGTACCTCGGCGTCGCTTACTGATACAATTTTGTGTGTTTCCTTCAGGCATTTCACAGTCTTTTTGTGGTGTTGACCTCTGGTGAACAGGGTGCGTGTGGCGGTTGATTTCTGGTGGAACCAGATGGGGGCTGACCGTTGTATTTCCCTCGAAATTGCCAGGCCCTCCATCCGGAGACCATTGTCTCGGGCTACTTCAACCATTGTGGTCAAGTCCTTTGCAACGTTCGCAGACCTGGTATTCACATTCCAAGTTTAAAGGTATGTATTGTACCTCAAAATTTTGTCCACATTTGCATCTCCGACGAGTGCTTTCAGCGCAAATAATTCGTCTGCAACGAATGCCCACAGTGGGCGTTCGTCTCCAAAGCTCAGGTACGACTTCAACCATGTGATTGTGATAGCTTCGTTCCTAGCCACAATATCAAGCAGATTTCTCCCCCCCATCTCTAGTGGAGCGTATATGGTTTCCTTGTTCACCGGTAAAATGATTTGCACATGCTGAAAACCAAAGAATAGCCTTTGTATTTGACTTGAGTGAAACTTTAATGGCAGTCAAAGTTTCAGTTTACAGATAGGGCAAGCTGAAATCATGTTGTGAAACTATAAATATTGACATACAAAGAAATGTAGTATGAAATCTTGCTCGAAATACAAAGTTTTGACTAGTGAGGTGAAATCTGGCTCGAAGTGCAAAGTTTAAACATTTAATTTTACCTCGTTAGTCGAAAAAAGCGAGATTTCATGCTGCATTTCTTTATATGTTGATACCTATAGTTTTGCAACACAGTTTCAGCTCGCCCTATCTGTAGACTGAAACTTTGACTGCCATTAAAGTTTCACTCAAGTCAAATACGAAGACTGTTCTTTAGCTTTCAGCACATGCAAATTATTTTATGAAACTTAGAGAATCAGCTCAGATCTCAGGCCCAATTATTGCCAACTTGACACTTTGAGTTTCAATTTGCGGCTCGGCTCATCCGAAATTTCGTGGTTGCCGGTGTGACTTTCCGAGGAATGTGCTGGCTGCTTGCTTTAATGAAAGGTGCGTGTCTTGCGCATGATGCCGCTCGCACTCTAGTGCAGCTAATCTCACCGCACCAATAGCGGGTTCAAACGTTCAAGGACCGACCGACATCCTTCACACCGACATCCTTGCAACCCTGCGTCGCCCAATGTCGCCCAATGGTCGCGCCAACAATTCCACCTGGTGGCAGGAAAGAAGGAAGACGGACCGTTTGATCCGAGCACCGCCACGACCTCTTTCTCCTTCCTCCTCCTACGACCGACTTGCGACCGACTCTCAAATTACCGCTGTGGCGCCCTCGATTTCGCTGAAGCGCTGAAGGTCAATCGACGTCAATCGTGCGCGTCGATGTCAAGGTCTGTCCGGGGGCCGGCTCCGCAGGGTCTGCACGCAAAAGTTCTGCACGTCCCGCTACTGAAGCCAGTTGTCCAGCCTCTGAAGGTTCTGAACTACTGTGTCGCACTCTGACCGTTTCCCTTCCCCGCATCTCCTTGTTCTGGTGCTCTTCCCGCGGTGTTAATCTTCTTGCCGCCCCGGACCTAGGTCCGTATACCTTAAGCTCACACTTCCCTGCCATTCTCTTCCCCATATCTCGCTTCTACGGCTTGGCGGCGTCTCCCCCTATATCCCTCATGTCTCCCGTGTTAACTGGTCATCCAGTTGATCCCAACCCCCCAGAGTTCACCCGCCGATTGGCAGGTCATCGTTTGCTCCGGCCCGCGTTTGGTCCCGCCTCTCGACTAATCTGCCAATCAGCCCTCTTCAGCGCACCCTTCAGCGCCGATCTGCCGCGCTTCCTCGATCTCTCGCCGCTCGTGTCTGCTGACGCCGTAGAGAAGATTTTGCAATAGCCCGGGGCCTGTGCGCAGTGTTGTACTTAAGGGTCTTAATAAGGGTCGCTCTGGAAGCTAAGGCCTTAAGAGCGATTAAGGGTTAATTAAGGGTGTGTTTTTAAGGGTAAAATTAAGGGTTAATTCCCAAAATGGCAGGGCGGGTTCTTACCCTCGAAAGTTCGAAGTTATCGCCAGAACTCTCCTAGCTAGACCCCGCATCGGACACCTCATTGCTGTACCCTGCTACGAGGAGCTCCGTGTACAATCCTTCCTCTGATACCCGGGGTCGACAAGCCGACTTTCCAACCTTGGGTGCACGGTTTGGTGTCAAAGATTTTTGGAAACCCCCCCAATGTGCCCGTTGCCGGTGCCATTAATATTGGTGGATGGTATGTGTGTAACAGTGTGTTGATGGTGAGCGGGTTGAAAAAAATCAAGTGAGTGATGTGATCGGGCTCTTCGGCCTTGGTCCGTTAACCCTTAATAAGGCCTTTAGATGTTTCTGGCCTGTTGTTAAGGCCTACCCTTAGTCTTAACTTAAGGCCTTAAGATATTAAGGGCTTAACCCTTAAGTGCAACACTGCTGTGCGTGGTAGTATATTCTAAGCTGCCTGGTCTTATGCCATCTCATCTGAAATTCCCTGTACCTCATTGCTCGGTTCAAATTATCATTCTCCAATGCCTCAATATTCCGAATTCCTTCCTCAAATCCGACGTCCGCCTCCCCATTTTCGGGAGTCTACACAGCGAGCCTGCTGCAAAAGAGCGGCTACCGCCAGCCGATGTTCGGCAACGCGCAAACACCTCCGCTTACCCGAGACCCACGCACGTCCTCATCCAGCGTGTGCTCGGGGAGGGTGTCGTCTAATCAGGTGCGCCACACACACCGTGCGCCAGGCGACGTCCTCGGGCTTAGCGTGTCCGACCAGCAATTATCGATATTCACTATCCCTGGAGACGCTGATGTTGCTTCCGTGGCGAGGGTGCGTGCGGCGAGGATGCGCGCCCGCACACCCAGAATGGAATTCTTTTAGGCTTGATTAAAGCACTAGTGAAAGTAACTTCTATTGATAGGAAAATACATTGTAGTCAAAATAATGTGGGTCAAGGACGTAAAATAGACTTCCTAAAGCAAGAGGATTTGACTGCAGCTTTCTGCAACGAGAAGTCAGTTGAATAAAACATGGAAGAAAGAACTCCCAAACCTTGACAAGTTTATTGCCGAATTCAACAGAATTGATTCGTCTTGAAATGATTCTGTGTGAAAGGGATCATGAAAGGTGAGGTTTCAAAGGGCCTTTGCAACAGGCTTAAACAAAGGGTTTTCACCAGAATTAAACTTTATCAAAGGGAAGTTTTAATTCTGCTGAAAACCCTTTGTTTAAGCCTGTGGTAAAGGCCCTTTGAAACCTCACCTTTCATGATCCCTTTCACACAGAATCATTTCAAGACAAATCAATTCTGTTGAATTCGGCAATAAACTTGTCAAGGTTTGGGAGTTCTTTCTTCCATGTTTTTATTCAAGCTGACTTCTCGTTGCAGAAAGCTGCAGTCAAATTCTCTTGCTTTAGGAAGTCTATTTTACGTCCTTAATTCACATTATTTTGACTACGATGTATTTTCCTATCAATAGAAGCTACTTTCACTAGTGTTTTAATCAAGCCTAAAAGAATTCCATTCTGGGTGTGCCGTATCTACGAGGGCTAGCATGACGTGCGTGATCCGGACAGCCGATGTGAAGGACGCGTCGTTGTGGGCTACTTGCGATGGTAAAAATTGACCGGTACCCGCATAGCTGAATTCCCAGCTTATTTGCTGGCCGACTGCAGGCAGACTATCTTCAAGGAAATAAGATCCCGTGGCCCATGGTCTGGGCGCTTGCTCAACTCGCGCGTCAACTCGCGCGTCGATTCCGGGGTCTTGGACCGTGGCCGACAATTCCGTTTTTTTTCTTTTGGTGCGACCCAGGTTCGACCAGCAGACCTTTCTAAGGCTCGACGAGGAAGTCCTTTCTTCTGCGGTGGATTTCCCCCCTCAACCTCTCTGTCGCGATTTACACCTTTTTTCAGTGGCGGTGGATCGTTTCGGTTCCACTGGCAATGCAGCGCTTCTGTACCACCGCATGCGTGTAAAGTTATTTTCCCTTCTGCCTTGAAAGTTGATGATCACCATCTTCATGGGACCCTGTAGGATTTAACGACATTCTTCTGAGTTCTGGGTTCAAGCACAGCTTGCATCCGGGCCGGATTCTTCCACCAGTGCGATGACTTGTGACCTGATGCCGTGCAAACGCTCATCGCAGGGATTCCAACGGCCGAACTAATTTTTTTGCACTGCGCAAGGTCAAATCTTCATATTCATCGCCTCCAATTCCTCACACATAGCGTTCCTGTGCTGATCACGGTTCCTTCAGGAAACCCACCAAGGAGACATGATTCATCCGTGTTCCTAGCGGAGACCGATATGAGAACAATTTCCCAGTACTTTATTGCTAGGCCTAGATTCTCTGGCGAACCACGCTGTTGAAACTTGAGAGTGCGTGTATTCCTTTTTCCTTTTCTTCCGTCCACGGGACGGCAGTTCGAGACTGAAATGGTGCGATTCACACTCGAAATAGCGCGACTTGAACTCCGGGACGCACGATTGTCCACCGCTCCCCCCGCCCGTAGATGTCTTGACTTCTCAACCTTGGATTCACACGGCCCCTACTCTCCCACGGCACCCATCCTTCTACGACATCAGGGTTACTAATCACACAAACGCGGAATGGGAAAGGTTGGAGCATGTCAGGCGTTGCGCTATCGATATAATAACCATTGCCCCAGAGTATCTTCAACATACTCGACGGCGAGTCGACGTCGGTTCCACCGTACCCGTTCGCGCAGTGTTCGCCCAGGGGTCCAAGGCTTTGGGACCCCAAGGCCTTGACTAGGGCTTGGCCAAGGACTTGGAAAAATCTCGGCGGAGAGTCCGACCTTGGTTAAGGCCTTGGTTATGGCATTATATATTTTTTGTTCTGGCCAGAAAACCTGATGGTATCACCTCCGCGGGCTTTTTTACAGAGAAGACTTCGAATTTCGAAGTTTCCGTGTGCTTGGCAGTACCCTCTTGCCACTATTGGGATCTCGTAAGTCGTGTAGCTCATCGATTAGTGAATTACAAAGGAAATCGGGTTGATTGCACTTCGCTAATAAGTAGGGCTCTCTGAGAGCGCACGCGGCCCTTCTCCTTCCGTTCTAGATTATTTTTGGCCAATGCCGAATGCGCGAGAAACTTTTACCAAGGCCTTGGGGGTGCCCTTGAGTCAAGGCCTTGGGCTTAACAAGGCCTTGGTATCCGCCGGACCCGACCCCAAGGCCTTGAGGACGATCACTGCTTCGCGTACGTTTCCTGTCAATTTTTTTTAGTGCGCTGTTGTTTGATAGGTACTCATCATTCTCCCTCTTGAGATATTTAGCCACAGATTCCTGGTACCATATACCAGGTCTAGAACACGAATAGCCATCAAGCAAATGATGGCCCGATTATGACATATAAAACTCTTCTGTCCAAATAAGGTCATAAAGTAGCTCTAAAGAATACGAATTGGGGCAAAAGTGAGTGTAAAAATCCTGATGCAGTATAAGGTGCGTGAATAATGTAAGTCCGTAGTTGATCCGGTGTAGCGAAATGTCGTGAGACGCACCACAGTCTGGGGGGTTGATATATCAGATGTAGGCAGAGCCCCACCTGCAGTGATATATTATAGGTCGTCAGTTGGAGAAGTGCTGTTGATATAAAAACCGTAGACTCATCCTAATGTAGTTGCCAACGCCAAGGCCGTTGCCGCCATCGTGGTCCACGACGTGCTCGGATATCCCAACGCATCTGGACGTCGTCGGCGACGATGGCACGAAAAGGCCACCAAAATTCTGGAAAAAAAAGTGGATTGTCGGACCCTTAGATAGTTTACACGCCGTATACGGTCTAAGGTAGAGGCGCACGGCCGTATGTAAGAAACCGGAATTATACCGAATGCGGACGAATCCGTGCGCGTTTCGTGTGACGCGCAAAACCCCGGGGGTAGCGAATGTGGCGTGGAGAAGACAAAGAAAACGGGCAAGTGACGCCAGCGGCGACGCTCGCGGCGCATAGCTACAGCGCTCACGCCGAAAGCGGACGCTTGCAGCGCTAGCGCGCACGGCGCCGGGGGCTGGGGCCTGGATTGGGTTTACAGGGGTGCGGGTCGATGCCGTCGCCCCGCAGGGAGCCGCAGGGACACCCACACGGAAGCCACAGACGCGCACGTGCCCCTGCATACCCGGGCGCTGTCCAAAATCGCAGCCGCGATGCAGAGAGTCCGACGCGACGTCGTCACACATGGCAAGGGAGAGGGAGGTAGAATAGCTTGCGCCGCTGCGCGCCAATAGCGCGCACGGGTCCTGGCTCGGGTCGAGGATCCACACCGCCCCGCGCAGGCGTGGCTCATGCGGGAGATCGTCAATCTGCTCCAACGAGTGGCGCCATGGATGTGACGGCGCACCCGCGGCCTCGAAGAGGAGAGAAAGTGGGGGGCGACCGCAGCTGTCACACGACGACGGCGTGTAAGCGGTCCGATGAGCG
Organism: Mycena metata; assembly: GCA_029378385.1. Classification (NCBI taxonomy): domain Eukaryota; kingdom Fungi; phylum Basidiomycota; class Agaricomycetes; order Agaricales; family Mycenaceae; genus Mycena; species Mycena metata. The sequence goes on along the minus strand of JARKIB010000793.1, from coordinate 9,417 downwards.
TGGCGTTTGTAAATATACTCACGGACATGCAGTGAGGGGCTACAAAACTGTTTTATTCAACAGATTGCGGCAGGAGCGCTGCCCTGTGCGCGAATACCGGCGTGAGCGAATCTGTCAGTAAAAGCTGGTTAGTGGAGGAACGGACGGGCACCAAAAGGATACAACAAAGCGGGGGGCGCACCAAGAACCCAGAATCCGCAGCCGTAATCCACCTCTCCATCCGTTCTCTCGCAGATATATATTGTGGGGTCGTCCATCGTCGAATTTCGGGGACTGCAGTGGGTTCCAGTTGGCAGAAACATCGGTGGGTTGTAGTATAAAGATGTTATGACAAGCAGCGGCAAAGACTAGCTCAGTACAGAGGCCCAGAGTGGTTGGAGGGGAGAGAAAGGGCAATGCCAAAAAGGACGGTTTTGTGTGTGTTTGGACGGTTAGGATGGGTTATAAAGCGGGGGTGAGGACCAGAGGAGGGCTTAAATGAGATTGGAGGAGTAGATGGGCCAGCCAGGCTTGAAGGGCGTTGTGGGGCATGAGCGATGTGGCGGGAAGAGTGTGTGTTACGGCCGTGATGGCGTGACAAAGGGCTCCTATCGGCTGGATCAAACAAAATTTTCCTGCTCGTTTATCCACTCTCGGTGTTCTAGACAAGTTTTAAATGGACAGAATGCGTTACGTTTGTCTATAGTCTGAGTTGGCATGAAGAGAACGCCAACCATTCACATCAAATATCAGCGATTCCGAAAAACGACGGCGAGAGGGTTGAAGAACTTTGAATAATGACATTCAAGCCACGTGTGGTGGACTATCACAGTTGTTCGATTATGACTGTATCTCCAGAACTGGAAAATTCGAATATCAAATATCAGCGATTTTTTTAAACGACGCTGACGAGGACTACTAACCTCCAATAGTAACGTTCTGGCATGGCAGAAGGGTCGAGAGGAGTGGTATGTCTCCGATAATGTCAAAGTTTTGGCAGCAGATGGTTGTGGAAAAGTTTTCTCGACAAAAAATGTTGATCTGGAACCTGTGCCCAATTCGCGTTGTACTATATCCCGCCGGGAACCTGGCCACCTAAGGCATTTGGGCCCAATACCGATGTACCACGGGGGCTTCTGTCAGCTTTGAGGACCCTACGCAATAGGCGCGGATCCTGCGAAGAGACTGAGCATATTTGCAATAATTTCGGTGCCGATTTGCGTGCTCAGCGAATTTAGTTTTCAAGGATTTCCCGAACAGGCAATTGACATGGAACCTGGCCACCCTTGAAAGCTCATTGGTCATGAAGAATGAGGGGCCAGACCATTGTGCGCAGTGTATATGGGATCCATATAACGCATTTTGGGTCCTTCTGTCATACATTCGACCATGCAGAAGTGGCGTAGCGGCGACATTTTATACATGCCTTGGTGGCGGGATCTGCACTTCCATCCTAAATTGGGTTGGTACACGACTGATAACAGACTTGAAGCCAAAGTAATTCACAAGCAGGTTCATTGGAACCTAATGGACGAACCTGGACACATACCTCTAGCTTGGAGGTATTCTGCCGAGAACCCGACGTTTAATCTTTTTTGGGGGGCCGAACAGGTGATTTTCTATTGAAGTGCGTATCAGGAGGGATGATGAAGCATTCAGGTGTCGCACTATACGGGATATGAAAGGGTGAGACATTAGTATGGATACTACAAGGCCTCGGAATCGTACTCTGCAAGAGTGCATTGCTATCTCGAATTTCAGTTTGCAAATGTTGAATTCCTGTTCCCGGTCCTGTATGCTCACAAGAGAGTCCCACATCAGACCAAAATAATAAGCCCCCAAAGTCTCGGATCTACTGCGTATTGGTTGAGAAACAAGCGAAACGGTGGCTCGGGGTTATCAAAATGGTGTTCTCACCCTCCGGACCGCAATCAATCCGGGCACAACTTTGGATCAACTTATCACTTTGGGTTGAAATTTGGTCTTAAGGTGCGCACTGGTTCGTATTCCATTGTGGAAATACGAAAGGAAGATATTACACACTCTAGAGTCCTATATTTGGCCTATGGCCAGCTTCCTAGTGTGGCCAGGTTCCCAGTCACTAATAGTAAACCATGTTTCGACTCGGTCAGTTTTGGGGTATCGAAATTTTGGAACTCATCTCAAACCACCTCCAATACCTCCAGTGAGTGCATTAAAGTATTTTTTGGTCATATATCTTGCTTAATTAGGGCCAGGAACCGTGCTAAGTCGAATATTTACTCCCCATCAAAACAGGTCAATTGGTCAGTATGCCGACTGCGTCGCATCCTCGAAGCGGGCACACTTGAAACAACCAGAAGGTACATTTAATTGCGTTGCCTGACCCTGGAAAAATACGGCTGGGTCAAAACTACGAGGCATTCGAAGCGTGCGGGCTTCCCCGTGCTGAAACCGCAAATCGAGCTTTCGTGTGTTAGAAAGGGATGGGTGTTGAGAAGGACCAAATATCATGTGTTGGAGTATACCCGGGGTGTATGGTCCAACGAGCGCGCTCCGGGGTAAACACGGAAACCAGCGAGGTATCTGTTGTTTTCGCTGAAATGGGTCATAGGGCGCCACCCAAGCAGCGGTGAGACCGTAAGGGAGCAGATAACAAGGAAATACAGATTTGCGTTTCCTAAGAACGATCACTAAGTGCTCATTCATTATTTCCTGCATGATTCCGTTTTTTGGGGTTTTTTTTGTGAGTTTTTTTCTTCCGTAAATTTGCACCGGTGGGGTAATCCTCGCCAAAGATACAACGCTGCGCCGGCGAGGCGGTGTGAAATGGATGAGGCGGATCATCCGGGGCGAGAGCGTATGAGCCAGGGCGGGGGCGGGAGCGTGAGCGGCGGCACCGCGGCAGCGCCGATGCAACCAAGGAATGTGCTGTTGCCACAGCGAAAGAGGTTCAGTCGTTCAATTTCTTCTAGAAGGTGCTGTAGAGCTCAACCAGACCTGGGGCGTGTATAAAACACGCAAAGAACAGAAGCCGAATAGGTGCCGCCGCGCCGGGGAGTGGCAGGGATGGAGACAGGCCGGGACAAGGCTCCAAAGGACAGATATTCCAAGTACCTCAAGCATCAATGTTCATAAGCGTCGAGGATCGGCAAGGCTGGGGTGCAAGGGCAGCACGAAGCAAGCGCAGAGAGGCGTGCCGAAGCGGATGGACAATCATTGATCGATCCATGCCGATTCGCCGAACATCAAATGATTTCGGCGGTAACGGTCCGCCATTCAGCGCCATCAAGTGCGCAAAGGCGCGCCCCGACAGCGCGCACGCAACGCCGCCGCTAGTAACTAGGCGTCGCTTATTCGGACCTCCCAGAAGAGGTAAGCCTGTGATTGATGTCGGCAACAGGTCTACAACTGCCCACCGTGATATATCACAACAGGTGGGGGGTGGTAGACCTGTTTATATATTAATACCCCAGATACGCCTGTGAGACGGTCCGATCGACCGCAAGTCACTCGGTTCAATAAAGCTCTCGCCAGCCCCACCGATGCACGAATCCTCGCTTCACTCTTAACGATACCTTGTTGATGGCCGCCGCCGAGACGTACCTATTGGCACCTCCAACTTTCATTCTGCGGCGTGCGGGGCAACTCGAATTTCATCGGTGCTTGCCGCACTGCGGCCTGTCGTCTCCAGACTCCACCTGAGCGACCTCGCGGCGAACTCGCTCGCCTCCAACTTCAATACAATCCAACCGTATCCCGAGTCGGCAGTTATGTTCAACCTTTAAATATCGCCCCACTGGTAGAAACGTTGTACGCAGACTCGACGAAGACCAACCTGAAGGGCATACATGTATAATCTCTCTTAGCACTCGGACCCCATGGCGCGCTTCAGCTAGGAAATCATCAGATTTATCACCACCGCGGGGTCTCCATTTTTGTGTATTCCCGTCGTCCTCGCCATTGAGTTTCCCGACCTACAGCACACTTCTGCAATTAACCGAGATACGTGCGGCCTCAACGCCGCAAGAAGAGAACCCAACAATATGCCTGACACGGCCCGCTTCCCTTGTTCGGGATTTCTCATTCTGGGTTGCATTAGGTTCTCCATCCCTTATTGCCGACGATTGACGAAACCAACATAGGCCGTTATCTATGGTAAAGACTCTTGACCAAGCTCATTTCGATTGATTAATTTCGACTGCCAGCTTTCTTTGTATGTATATTCGCGTTATCTCTCACGGTCAACCTGGGGACCTCAAGACGAAAATGGTGTTTGGAGATAGAGTCTGCGCCATCTTCGCTAAGACTCAAGTTGGCAGTACGGCTTAGTGGCCTGGTGTCGCTGCCACCGATAGGAAGACTTCCTCGTACCGAACCGGTCAGGGAAAGCTTATACCGATTATCCGTATGGTCGAGTGACTTTATCTCACAACATAATTGATCCTGCTTATCCTGTACATTTCTTGCTAGTTCCTAACTGAACAGATCGCAGAATATACATTCAACGCCATTACCATACGCATCCCTGTGTTCACAAAAAAATTCAAGCTCACCAGGGTCTCGAAATCAGACAGCTGGAAGCATGCCTTTGCTCCCGATTGCAGTAAATATCACCAGGACCAAAGTTAAGGGTCGGAACCACAGAGGAGTGACAGAGGAGTGTGTTTACTTTAGGACATGGGCCGGAGGCTCCTCATCTGTTGAATTCTGAAAACTAGCATTGAAGATGTTGTTGAGAGTACAACTCGACGGGTGACTGAGCTGAACACAGTTACATACATCGACCGGACAGTTTACAACCATAATATAGTATTCATGTAGGATACAACATTGTTAAATTGATCAGAGACGTAAGACACTCCAGGCCGGGTCAAGGAGCCCAGGGTACCCGGGATGCCCGGAGGGCCTTGGTAATATTCAATAGGGGCTGAGTCCCCAGTGCGAGTTCGGCGGCTTCTGCGTACATTCCAAAACGCTCGACAATTTAATATCTTTTATTGCCTTCCTTAATCACTTCTAAAATACTGCTTTCCGCAATCATCCCAGCCGCAATACGGTGCATGCGGCTACCGGCTGTATTGATTGCTTGGCAGTTAACTCTTCACTGCATCGATCGTAGAGCCAAAAACCAGGTCACTGCCAGCCTGGGCAGCGTTTAAATCGATGATCTAGGAAGTCACCGACCAGGTAATTACTCCGAGACGTCAAACAACGCAACGGACAAAAACATCGTTCGAGGTATCCATAGCCTCCGGTCGGCGAACAACACGCCTTCGCCGGAACGCTCTGCACTTTATAGCGTGACTTGTTCGACACTGCGAGTCAGTGAGAACTGTATAGGGGAAAAGGTGTACGACTCTGCTCGGATAGAGACCCCGCTCAGATTCGAAGTTCGACCCGCTTTCTTCCATGTCGTGGTAGTGGGGCCTTCGAGGAGCGTGACGCATGCCGCATGCCAACTGAGTTGAAAATCAACGCTTCGAGTTTCCTTGGCGAGAAGTTAACCCGAAGGTGTCTGGAAGTCTGGAATGAAAAGAACTGAAATGCCGAAGGACCCCGTCCGGAATTGTTCTCTGCATGGCGAGACCTACCGCCAACGTGGCGTGGAAACAAATGCACTGTTCACCTTAGTTCGCGCCTCGACGGTGCAAGACTGAAAACTTCACGTGAGACTTGCCTTTTCAGCCGAGCATCATTGTGGCCAGTGTAGGACCACGCCCGGAATCAAACCGGGCTCTTCCGCTTGACCTACCCGAATGATGGGGAGCGGAGGCATACCACATGCGACAATTTCTTGTTTCCTCCGTCCTGCAAAAAAGATATTGAGTCACTCCTCGCACCTAATGTGCCCACCTAACCCCTCTAGTTAGAGAGGGAAGGGGGGGGGTGTTCCGGCTCTAACTAGAGGGGATAAGGCGATTTCACGGGAATCTCTTATATCCCTTATGTGGGGGACTTAGGGTAAGTGCCCAAGGCCGTCCACCAACTTTATTGAGTGCCCCACTGTCTCTCCCGACACTCCTTGACCATCACCGCCGCCGTCGCTGTCACGATTTTCGTCGTCGGTGGTCGCTGGCATCACTGTCACCCATCACAACACCGTAATCGCATCAACAACACCTGCCGCCCATCACACCGATGCTCAATAGTGTCCCCGACATCACCCCCATCAAAAAAAATGTCCCGAGCACCGCTGCGACCCCCCGAACGTTGTCCCGACGTCGCGATCAACGATGGGCATCAAAAAATGAAAAAGCTTCGTATTGATTCTACGAACACAGATGTGCAAGCGAAATGTGATGCGCCTCAATACTCGTAAAGTTATAGTGGTTTTGATCTTTTGATGGCGCATCAAAATACGCTCAACACGCAAGATATTGCTGTACTTCCAGATATTCGATGAGAATCACGATACATAAGGCCGTCGGGACAACGTTCGGGGGGTCGCAGCGGTGCTCGGGACATTTTTTTGATGGGGGTGATGTCGGGGACACTGTTGAGCATCGGTGTGATGGGCGGCAGGTGTTGTTGATGCGATTACGGTGTTGTGATGGGTGACAGTGATGCCAGCGACCACCGACGACGAAAATCGTGACAGCGACGGCGGCGGTGATGGTCAAGGAGTGTCGGGAGAGACAGTGGGGCACTCAATAAAGTTGGTGGACGGCCTTGGGCACTTACCCTAAGTCCCCCACATAAGGGATATAAGAGATTCCCGTGAAATCGCCTTATCCCCTCTAGTTAGAGCCGGAACACCCCCCCCCCTTCCCTCTCTAACTAGAGGGGTTAGGTGGGCACATTAGGTGCTCCTCGACAAGGCGAAGGCAAAGAATGGGAGTTACTCAACTTGTGGTTAAAGCAAGAACCCGCACCGTCGACGATGTGCTCATCGCATTCCGCATGGAGAGTCCCCTCTGGCGCAGATGCACAACAAGGCTTGTTGCCGGGCCTTTACCTTGAGAGCTTCAGTCTAGACAAGGGATCAGTACCAGAGGCTCGGCAAGACTGTACCTGAAAAAACAAGGCATAGCGGGTTCAATTTTCACCCATGTACTCCTACCAAGGGGCTACCCGGGCGCGAAGCACCCCGGCGCCGCTCTTGCGTGTCCCACAGGTTCGGCACCGGGCTCGGCATCGGGCTCGGCGTTTATAAATTCGGCATCGATAACTTGATTGCGGATCAAACACTTGAATTCCAACCACAACCATCCCTTGAAATATTTCCATGGTTGTCGTTGACCTTCGCTATGATGTAAGTGCTAGATATTTGTTGTGTGTGCTGGAAAACTGCAACTGTTCCCCATAGATACGCACCATGGTGGTTCGCACGTTGGACGAGAGGGGCGGGACGCTGAAGGATTTGATCATCTTCTGTCAGCGGTTTCGGGAGCTGTACGGAACCAGGATTGCGGTCACACGTGGGAGCAAGGAGAATCTGGTTGGGCACATTTTAGACCGCTTGGACGCGTTCGAGGCAACCGAGAACGTCCACGCATGGGGTGTCGCCTACAATGCCTGGCTCGATATGACCCGTCGCAAGTTTCCCCATGCTAGTCGCGAAGAGGAGGCAGCTCGGTGAGTTCTTTCTCTAGTACTTTTTTCAAGCCTGGCGCTGAGGTTTTTGAAGGTGCCCTCACTGCATCCGGTCTCGCGATCTTCGTCAGAGATAATTGTGCGGTAAAACGAGGGTCCATGGAAGTCAGAACTGCAGACAAGTGAAGTTAGGAATGTGATTTCGGTGTTTGAAAATGTATATAGAATGAAAATGTACCGCCGGAAGTCACACAATTATGGTATTGACATGAGGCTCCCGTGGGCCCCAACCCCGCAAACCTGTTCAACGGAGTGCCACAGCCCGGTAAACCTGTTCGGGGGAGCTACGACCTGTCGCTCCTTCTTCTGTCCACCTACCCGCTGCAGTCGCCGTCGCCCTTGTCTTGGGGATCTCTTGGATACTGCGAGGATCGAGAAACTCATCGTCGATGGCCGGCGCAAGGCCCCAGGGCCTTCACGTCGCGGCCAGAGAAGCTAAAATGATATTAGCGTTTGAATTGAGGGAACGAATCATTTAACCTCGTTGCTCAGCGGTAACGCAAAGTCCTGCCCCAGTTCAAACTCGTCTAATATCCCTAATTTGCGGGAATTCTTCAACGTGAACGCCTCAGCTCAGCTCTCTGAGAGCCTGCGCCTGACCCATGGCCGCAATCCCGCGTACGGGCGGCACCACTCCCCCGAATATGGTCCTCCATTTCACCTCTCTCATTCCTCGTGTGACGCCGCTTCGGAAGATCTGGAGTCTCAATTCGCGTTGCGTGTCAGCCCTTCCTGGGATCCTCCCCCACCAAATACAGGAACGGTACGGCGAACTACTCCGCGACGCCTTCGCACCCGAGAGCCCGACAATGATAATTGCGTTTGTCTTCAATGCATAGAGAGCGAAGTCGAGCCGTGGCGAATGTGTATGATGTTCGTGCGGTGCTCCTTTGCTGCAGCGGTAGACGACAATTTTGCGCCCGGGGCAGGAAGAGGCGCGTGTCCCTCTCCGAGATAGGGGTAATCTCTTCCGTCAAATGCGGTGTAACCGCAGACGCATTTCGCGCCAAATCCAGCCCAATCCCCTCGTCGCGCGGCTACCTTGCCATCTCAAATCAGGTCAGCCTCGTTCGGAGCGGTGAGGGCTTTATTCGCGTTCGTGCTCCGCTCACATTCTTACATCTACTGACGCCTCTCCCATCTGCTTCCCTTGCATCCAGCGCTAATTTTTTGGGTCGTGACTAGAAACCGCGGTGCGTCGGCCTTGAAAACAGACCGGCGAACATCCCTTCCCCTGCCACTGGTCCAGCAATTCTTGCGCTTCGACAACCTACGGCTACACGTATCCTAGTACGGCGGCGGAGGTCGATTTTAATCCATGTTTATTTCTTTTGGGGCGGCGCAGGATTCGGTGCTGCACTTGGAAAATGCCTTTACAGTTCCAGTCGATCTGGCGTTGTATGGTCCTTGGGTGCCGGATTCATCAGGAATGTGTTGAGCGGACCTTGGTTTACGCTTCAAGCCTTCGCCTACTGTAACTTATTCAATTCCTTCGGATGAGTAATAACCTCATCCATGCACACTTGACCTCAAAACCTTGGCCCAAACGACGAAACTACGCCGGCCCTTTACTAGCGGTAATGTTCGCGTTGTATCTGCCGTGTCAGGTCTTCACATCTACTCAACTCAGGTCCCACTGACTGCAGTTCAATGACGGGGAGTCGAAACGTTGGTGTGTTTCGAATTCTCAGCATCTAGTGCTCTCGGCGTAGGCATCTCTCGGGCATGATGGGACAAAGTCCATTTCGAGAGTCAAGGGTCCGTTATATCTTGGGGTTGAACCCAACGCCAAACTGACATCCATTTTATCTAATCATTCAACGTTCCAACGTCCAACCGAAGCAAACTGTCTCCCCTGCATTC
>JARKIB010000792.1:0-25826 GCA_029378385.1 Mycena metata | reverse complement strand
GACAATCTCTGTGTGGCCCCCTCCAGCAGCCGCCTGCAAGGAGTTCCCATAGAATCCCCCTGCTGCATTGACATTCAGCACCGTTGTCAACAAGCATCTGGACAATCTCTGTGCGGCCCCCTTTGGCAGCAGCCTGCAAGAAGCTCCCATACTCTCCCCCTGCTACATTGACATCAGCACCCTTGTCAAGGAGGATATGGACAATCTCTGTGTGGCCCTCTCGGGCAGCAGCCTGCAAGGAACTCCCATATTTTCCCCCTGCTGCATTGACATCAGCACCCTTGTCAAGGAGGATGTGGACAATCTCTGTGTGGCCCCCTTGGGCAGCAGCCTGCAAGGAGTTCCCATACTCTCCCCCTGCTGCATTGACATCAGCACCCTTGTCAAGGAGGATGTGGAAAATCTTTGTGTGGCCCCCTTGGGCAGCAGCCTGCAAGGAGCTCCCATATCCCTCCCCTGATGCATTGACATCAGCACCCTTGTCAAGGAGGATGCGGACAATCTTTGTGTGGCCCCCTCCGGCAGCAGCCTGCAAGGAGCTCCCATGTCCCCACTCTGATGCATTGACATCAGCACCCTTGTCAAGGAGGATGTGGACAATCTCTGTGTGGCCCCCTCGGGCAGCAGCCTGCAAGGAGCTCCCATATCCCTCCCCTGATGCATTGACATCAGCACCCTTGTCAAGGAGGATGCGGACAATCTTTGTGTGGCCCCCTCCGGCAGCAGCCTGCAAGGAGCTCCCATGTCCCCACTCTGATGCATTGACATCAGCACCCTTGTCAAGGAGGATGTGGACAATCTCTGTGTGGCCCCCTCGGGCAGCAGCCTGCAAGGAGCTCCCATAGAATCCCCCTGCTGCATTGACATCAGCACCCTTGTCAATGAGGATCTGGACAATCTCTGTATGGCCCCCTCCGGCAGCCACCTGCAAGGAGCTCCCATATTGTCCCCCTGCTGCATTGACATCAGCACCCTTGTCAATGAGGATCTGGACAATCTCTGTGTGGCCCTCTTGGACAGCTGCGTGCAAGGAGCTCCCATATTCTCCCCCTGCTGCATTGACATCAGCAGCATCGTCAACAAGGATCTGGAGAATCTCTGTGTGGCCCCCTCTGGCATCTGCCTGCAAGGAACTGCCATACGTTCCCCCTGCTGCATTGACATCAGCACCCTTGTCAAGGAGGATGTGGACAATCTCTGTGTGGCCCCCTTGGGCAGCAGCCTGCAAGGAGCTCCCATACTCTCCCCCTGCTGCATTGACATCAGCACCCTTGTCAATGAGGATGCGGACAATCTTTGTGTGGCCCCCTCCAGCAGCAGCCTGCAAGGAGCTCCCATATCCCCCCCCTGATGCATTGACATCAGCACCCTTGTCAATGAGGATCTGGACAATCTCTGTATGGCCCCGTAGGGCAGCAGCATGCAAGGAGCTCCCATACTCTCCCCCTGCTGCATTGACATCAGCACCCTTGTCAAGGAGGATCTGGACAATCTCTGTGTGGCCCTTTTGGGCAGCAGCCTGCAAAGAGTGCCCATACTTTCGCCCTGCTGCATTGACATCAGCACCCTTGTCAATGAGGATCTGGACAATTTTTGTGTGGCCATAGTATGATGCCACAATAATCTCCTGATTGTCCGAATGCTGTGGCAAAGCTGCTCCCTCCAGTAAGGCCTTTGCACAGTCCACAAGGTTTGCTGCTGCTGCGATCCATAATGCAGAGGCCTGTGGGGGCCAATCTGCATAATTCCATGGCAGAGAGTTCCATTCCCCACTCCAGAACTGTTTATTTGGATTCATTGCTTCTTCCCACTGAAAACCCTGACCAAGAAACTCTAGCAGACTTTCCCTGAGTTGAACTTCAGGCTGTCCAGCGGCATGTGCAAGGCAATATTGGGAATAGTTGACCAGAGGAGGTAGATTCCCTGACTTCCAGGATGAATCTGGATATCCATTGAAGGCAAGGTATGTGAGCAGAGTGCGGGTTATCCCTGTTTGTGCATTTGGAAATCGCACAGTCTGAATGCTGTCCAAATATTCCTGTGTGGTGTAGTGAACAAGTCGCACCACAGAAGATTCTCTGTCCACAATGACAAGCCCAGCACAGACAGAGAGAATAATATCAATGTCCATACACTTCTCCTCATTCAGCCATCGCATGCCTGGTTCAACCGCAAGAGCAACTTGCAATTCTTCAATTGACAGTGGCCGCTTTGCATTTGCAACCCAAGTAATGGTTGAACGAGCTGTCTTTCTGTCCTCCTCAGTTTGGGCCTCAATTCGCTCTATTGCAATTTCATAGCTGCCATAAAGATCCTTTGGGAGGGCCTTCAGAGCTTCTCGAACATCCCAAATTGTGTTCTTTGTGCTGAGGGACTCAATGTGAAGCTTGGCAAGAAGAAACCTGGTTAAAATTGTTTCAGTTTCTTTCCAACAATGATTTATCACAGCTTACATTCCATCAACAGATTCACCGCTGATTTTTGAATGAATGTCTGCTCGCAGCTTGGGTTGCCTCCGGACATGATTGGACAAGCGTGATGATGAGTCAATTTGTGCATCAACAAATCTTTGAATATCCTCTGGCATTGCACCAATCTCTAGAGTTTCCACATTTGGAAGAGTAGAGCCTGCAGGAATATGGGGTCGAGAAGTGACCATCACCTTCACACTGAGACTGAGACCCTTCTGTTCTGTGAGATGTGCGAGATGTTTGAGTAGGATGAAACGTTGATCCTCAGGACATTCATCAATGGCATCAATGACAATAAAGACCTGTGAAAACTCCTGGAGGGTAGAGCCGAGGATACTGGCAACTTCCTGCAATGATGGTACAGTGCCCTTCTGCCTGTGCTGCTTGTATGAATTTTCTACGATGGAGCCGATGTCCCTGCCCAGTACAAGCTGTCTCCAGAGAGCTGCCAGAAGTTTGGATGGTGTTTGGTTGTCGGCTTCCTTGTGGTTCAAATAAATACAAGCTACACCAATATCCTCGTTGTTTGTAAATGCGGCATCGAGATGGTCTACCACTATTGATCTAGGATTGTCATAATCAATGGTGGCCATTTAATGTTGAGAAAACGCACGCAAGCACTGTTTTCCCAGCGCCGGCTGGAAATTTCAGCTTGGTTAGTCTGGAAGCTATGAGGGTGATGAATTACACACGAATTCCATGGCACCAAAGGGTACCTCCAGAACCAGATTCCCATTTTTCAAAGAGAGGATGTGCAAGCAGCCAGGTGCCAGTCCCTTCCGCCCGCACCCCTGAAATCTCTGCCTGTCGTAAAAAGAAATTGATTGGCGAAAGCCAGCTAATGATGATGTCTCGCTGTCGAATATTGATTTCTGCCCCCTCCAGAATGTGCATGTTGTTGACATTTCTAATATTCAGTGTGGGACCTTCTCCGACACCTCCAGCACCACCCAGGTTACTGCTCTGCCCACCAGAACCTCCTGTGCCTCCTGGGTAAGATAAGCATTGATGTTGACATAATAATCAATTTATAAATTATCTCGCACCATGGATTACAAGGTCGCGTTGGTGAGGCATTACCATTGTATGTAAGTGTGGATCTTATGTGTGAAGAACAGCAGTGTATCAGCCAGCATCAAAGCTCATCTAGGAGACAGGACTGACCGCAGAGGATATATTGCTGCAGTACACTTAGAGGTGGTAGCGCGAAGAATGTATTCGAGCGAAGACAAGTGTAAGAGGAAGGGTGGGAGAAACACGCACAGGCCACACTGCGCTTTAAATTAGACAGAAGACTGTGACGGCGGATGCGGGGAAGTGGTTGACCTCATTGTTCTCGTCCAGTACTTAGGTGAACGTCGAACTTAGATTGATGTGGCGCATGGACGATGACAGCCAGCTGACAGCGGATGATTCCATATGGGCTCCCAAATGAGCTGTAGTACCGCTCGAAATGCAAATCAGTTGATTTTTTCAACTCAATGTCGATGAGCTGGAGAATAGTAGCCATGGTGCTCAGAGCGCAGACTTGAGGGTGTTGCGCGGGCGCCGTATTGTCGGGTACAGTGTCCGTGCCAAACTTGAAATGACAGTGGCACTTTGGCATGACAGCGCTCTTTCATCTCGCATTGACAGCGAAGATTCAATATTGAGCGCCGATTCAAAGATAGAAAAAAAAATCGGGGAATGTAGGCAATGAACTGGGGTACTCTTGTTGGAAGTAGAGTTCAACCTGTGAGACGAGAAGGTGCCAACAACAACTTCCTTTTCAACCGGATCGGCGGCCGTATCGTTAATAATGCCGTCTTAATCACTGATATTGATCGGACTCCGATTAAATGTAGCTCCACATGTAAGTCTTCCTCGCCTTCGGTCGCTTCTTCGCTCGAGCGACGCATCCGGCTCCCAGGCCCCCGGTCACTACCTACTAGCCTGGTCGGCCATAGAGTAAATCAACGGCCGAAAGTGGGTCTACCTTAAGCTTGGTAGGGTTTATACCCTATGACGGTGCTGGAAGGGGCATTTTGACATCGGGGACGTGGTCTACAGGTTCACAACATGATTTGGACAACGCCGACGAGTCCCAAAAGCGCCTACGGCCCCGCAGGAGCGCAAAAGATGGGCCCAGCGCGAAAAATTTGGTTTTTTTTTCGGGAGCCTGGTCGGGAATAGAGTAAATCAGCCCGCTGAGGGCGATTTCATAGAGTAAATCAGCCAGATTTCGGATGGAAAATCCGACCAAGCTTGTAGGGAGTGACCGGGGGCCTCGGCTCCCCCGCGACCACTCAGACGAGCGACTCGGCACCGGCACCGCCCATACGCTCTCTGCGACCAGCCGTGCCGCATCCTGCATACTGCACATCCTCCGCTCGCTGTGCCCCCATTCTCCCGCCTTTCTCCCTCTCTACGGCGCGTGGGGCTGCGGCCATTACTACACACTGTGCTCACCATCCCCCCACTCACTTCGGCGTCACATTGATATCTGCATCGCTTGGCTGCCGTATTTTCCACCTGTCCAACTCCTCTCTCCAGTGTTGCGGATTAAGGCCTTATTAAGGGTAATTTTTTTTGTTAAGCCCTTAAGACCCTTAAGTGCCTTAATAAGGGTGCCCCTTAATAAGGCTTAACTTCCTAAACGGGAAAATCTACCGAAATTCCCCTAAATGAAGACACAGAGTTGAAAATGGTCCCATGTGTGCACCCCACCATCGACTTCCTTGTCATCTCAGACTGAAAATTTCCACATTTCTTCCTGGGAAAATGACTTTTCCTAGTCAAAGCTCTTATTATTGACTATCTGCAATGGATGTCCCCATCATTGAAATGAACGGGGGAAGACTGAATTGAAACTGACATCAAGAACATGTTTTTCCCACTTAGAGCGACCGAGTAGTGTTGCACAATAACTCTCTGGCCTGAGTGATGGGCCATCATTCTCCCTTAGCATGCCCTTATTATGCCCTTAACATATTTTGGGCCAGTAATTAAGGGTTAACGTTAAGGCCTTATTAAGGCCTACCCTTAATTAACCCTTAACCCTTAACCGCAACACTGCCTCTCTCCCTCGTCCCCCTCAATCATCCTCGAGGCCCGTGAGTACAGCGTCCGCAGCGCAGCAATGCACAACCCACGATCCATCCTGGCTGCACGGCAACCCTCCGATGGCTATGCGCTCCACACCGCGCCGGCCGCCGCGTCCACGCGACGCGTTTGTTTGCATGTGCGTGGCGCCGCCCTCTCGCTTCCCGACGCCACGTCATGATCACAGGATGACACAATGCTTTCTAACCTACTCACCCACAACTTGCAACGTCGCCGCCGCCGCCGGTCCTCATCGCCTCCACTGCGCGCCTCCGGCCCGCACCCCGCTCATCCACGCCACCCGCCGCCCCTTCCATTCGCCATCACCTCCGCTCTCCCTTCACTTGCTGCCACTTCCCGTCGCCTCGCCCACACTACGCTATTACGCCACACTTAACCGGTAACCGCCTACTTCTACCTCAAGACTAAGTCACCCAGTGAGCACGAGCTAACGATCTCCATTTTCCAGATTTGATGCCCTCGCCTTCGCCACGCCCTCTACTATGTACGCGCCGACGCCGTCCCACCGCGACCCTTTCGCATAACAGCTGCTACAGCCTTGGCAGAGCGGCCGCCGCTCAACGCGCGCTTTGTACAATCTAAGTGCGTTTTCGTACCAGTCCTTTTTACTCTTCTTTTTCCCTCCTCTCAATGTACCTATCCCCTCCTTCCCCTGTTTCCTGTTCGCCTTCCTTCTTTTTGTGTATACTAACCCTCTGTGCAGTCATTATACCCCAGCGTCCGCGTCTCGGCCGCGTGAAGACGTCGTCCGGCATCCGCGAAGATGGTCTGCAGCGCCGCCGATCGTGCAGCCGCCCTCTCGTCTCCCACCGCCTGCCCGGTCCTCCCTCTCTCAAACGGCGAGTGCGACATCACCCGCGACCACCAGCGCCGCTCGCCATGCAAGCGAAGCTACTCCGCCACATCGTCTCTGTCGCCTCCTTGCACCGACCGTCTTCGGGCCTGCAGCGCGAGACGCCTATCCATACCCCGCTCACCGCCGTCCGCACGACCTCCCGCATGCACCGCACCTGCCGCGAGCCTCCGCTTGCCGCGCACCACCAACACGACGCGCGCCCCCAGCGACCTGCACCGCGGCGGCTGGGGCGATTTTCTGTGCCCTAATCCCACTCGACTACCTCAGGCTTGCCTAGTACCCGCGCAGCCTTTTACTCTCGCCCACGCTGCCTCCCTCCCCTCCTCGATGCTCAGCCCCAGCTCGCCTCAACAGGGTCCGAACGATACAGAGGAGCGCAGAAGTGCGTCCTTTTCCCCGCGCTCTCGACCTACGCCCCCAGTCGCGCACCGCTCCCTTGCAGATTCCACCAGTGGCTTGTCCGCAACGTCCTCCCTCAGCCCAAACGAGAATGTGCATCCCCCTGCGCATTTCGATGTGTTCCTTTACCTACTTGTCCTTCCTTTATCTACCTTTACCTCCGACTAAATCTATCCTACGCATTCAAATAAAGTGTATGTACATTGCATCTAATCTCACGTCCCAATTGGTCCGCCTATACTTCCAATGAGCGAACGCTAGTACTTTGAGTTGAACTTCAAGAGGAAAAAAAAAGAATTGTAGGCTGACGTCGGTCGCATTTTCTATGAAAGTGAGTGCGTTACTCACCAGCCAATGTGCCGCGGTTCGTCTAATACCTAGTCTCACAGTAAATCCAGGTCAAATTCAAGCAAGTCTCCAATGAGGTCAGCAACAGTCCCCCTTTTCTCGCTTGATCTTTCACTCGACTGACCTGGTTTACTTGGCCTCATCTATTTTGACGGAAACCAATTTATACATGAGATCTTGTACAGGCTTCGAGCCTTTCAGTTCAACTGGTTCTATGCTCCCGAAGATCATTACACTTGAAGGTGCGTTTATTTACCTGCTCACTTGATCTTTCGCTTGACTGACTTGATTCACTTGGCTTAAATCTGGATCCTCTTTTACCATACAATTGTCGGTAGCATGAATGCCTTGTTCTCGACATTATACTAGGTCAATTGGTATTGAAATCTTGTTTGACTGTTTTGATTCTGTTTCTCAGTTTCTCACCTTGAACGCACGCTCGGCCTGCAAAGCACGGAGATCGAGCTTCAGTTCGAGTTACCTTTACCCTTCGAATGCTATTACTACTATGAATGTAGGTAGACTTGAAGTTCACTCTCGCCTTTCGTTTGAGGTGGGTTACATTCAACTTCGTGTCTCTTATCCAACTCATTTGGTTCGCCTACACTTGAGGCACATTACCGGAGTAGGTTCGTATCAACTCCATTGCCGGCCTTCAAGTTCTTGCCATACTGACCTGGTGTGCTCAGATATTATCTCCCCGCCTTCTCGCTTTGCGCCCTTGAATGCCGAAACTATGATACTGTGGACTCAGTTGCATTCTTTGTCATTCCTATTCATTCGCCTTTACTGACCTGAGCCACATAGCCGTTACTATCTTCGCAATTTATCTGGCTTCAGAATCAAGAGGCCGTCAGTATCAACCTCTTTATAAAATTAAATAAGGGGTACCCTAGGGAGCAATTACATCTCACATCTTCTCCCACCGAGCATCAATGGTTCTACCAGTGGTAATGCTTCAGTATTCAACCAATCCAACCCTGGGTACCATAGTGGGTTCCTCGATAGCAGGAGTGTTGATATTCCTGAGAAGTTTGTGCTAAATGTGCAATCCCGGAGAAATTAGAACTCTCGTCTGAATCTGACGGAGTTGGACAAACGAGGACATGGGCGGTATGGAATCCCGGTGGTTGACGTACAGCGCAGCACTATATCAACCCGAGATGTCGTAGATGATCCCTCCAGCGCACTGATGTCGTTCGCAAGTCCCGCGATTTCCCTAGCATTGACCACTTGCCTCCTCCTTCTTGGTATCGTCCGGCAGAAATTCTGCAAGTCTCCGCCAGCCTGGCTCAAGGGGCTACATACGCTGGGACACTCAAGAAATCAGTTCCTTCCCGGGACGGTGATCGTGGGTGGAGGAACGTACTTGAATCCGCAACCCAAGCCGAGAGGAACTGAGAGGGACATCTCATGGCACAGTATCACTGGAATGGTAACGGCCCGTATCTGTGCGGACCACTTCGAGCGGGTTATTATAATCGACCCTGAGCTCGAAGACGCTGAAAAGCCCAGGACGCGCATTATGCAATATCATGCAGCTCATGGTGACTAGCATCGTTATTTTTCGATATACAATGATAGCTCATCGGCGCACAGTGATTCTGACAATCTTTGCGGACGGCACCCGCCGTCTTTGGCGCGAGTTCGACGCCGAGATGAAGACTGTTGGCGGGCGGTAGGCCGTGGTCGGATCGCGCTTGGAGAGTAGTGTTGCCGCGGTCCGGTTCGGTCCAGTTCAACACCAATATTTTCCGAACCTCGAACCGAACCCGGGGTCCGGTTCAGCAAAACCTCCGAACCTCGAACCGGACCTAGGTTCACGGTTCGATGGGGTCCGGTTCAGGTTCAGGAGGGGTTTGAACGGGTTCGAACCGAATTTTCTTCCCACGGTTCAAACGGGCGGGAAACAGTCGTAACAAAAGTAAATACATTTGCTTGCGCTGCACCTGTATGCCCCACCCATGTTAACCTGTGAGCCCACATCACACTGCCTGAACTGTCTTTGCTCCTTTCCGAGTTCATTGGTTCCAGGGCAGGTAAAGTGAAAACACCGCCACTGCCGCCATGGCGGCAATCGGCGGCAGTGTTGGCGGCAGTAAGGTGGCAGCAAACTCAGGACCTCAGTTATCTTACTTTGTGTTGTCTTCCGGCAATACATATTGCAGTAAATGGCATTCAACAAGTAGCATCAAAATCTCCTTCATGCTCAACTCACCACCTGGCGGTGCCAACTGGCGGCAATATGGCGGCAAAGTTGGCAGCGGCAAGAAAACTGGTGGCAGAATGGCGGCAAAGGTGGCAGCTGTGATAAGCTGGCGGCATTTTGTGACAGGCTGGCGGACTGAAAATCATTTGAAGTGCGCCTGAGGCACTTGAACCCAAACCTTTGGTGTGTCTCAGTGAATGCAACGGAAATTTAGGAGAATTTCCCACGGTTGAAACTTGAGACCGATTTCAAGTTCAGTCTTTGCCGAGGTGGTCAGAGATCTCAACATAAATCAAAGGCTCTTTTTCCCGGTCTCCATTCTGATTTTTACCTGGATTGACAAAGGTCAAGTTTTCGGGACACCAAGAATGATCATGCGTGAAGGTCTTGATTTGCACCGTAATACTCCCCAATTTAAATATTTGGCGGATGCATTTCAAGTTCAATCCCAGTATATAAAGCACTGAGGGAGCCTCTTGGGCTCACCCAAGAATTCCTTCAACTTGTTCATAAATAAAGACATGTAAATTTTAAGGAGGCTTCAGCAATTTTCCGGGGCGCTTGCAATATCCAGCGTTGTGTATATGCAGTACCTGCCCTCTACTGCACTCTGGTGTAAGTCTACTACTCATCGGCATCTAAAATAGAGAATAAAAACTCAAGCACTCTCTACAGCTCAGATAATCTTATTTTCCCCGGAGAAATTCACAGTTCAACTCGAGTATTTCACCCGAGGTTCGGACGGGTTCGAACCGGTCCGAACAGGTTCAGCAAATTCTTAAAATTTGCGAACCCCGAACTGGACCCCT
The DNA here is from genome assembly GCA_029378385.1 of Mycena metata. Lineage (NCBI taxonomy): Eukaryota > Fungi > Basidiomycota > Agaricomycetes > Agaricales > Mycenaceae > Mycena > Mycena metata. Next base: position 15,632 of record JARKIB010000792.1, on the reverse strand, counting down.
TCGGTTCGGTGAACTGCACAGCCACTGAACCTGAACCTGGGTTCGGTTCAGGTCCGGTTCAGGTTCACAATCGGTTCTGAACCTGACTGCGGCAACACTATTGGAGAGTATCTTTAACATGGAGCATACAGTGCCAGATCCATTATTCAGGCATTCCGCTGTTGACGCCGTACAAAGACTACGCAGCTGGGGAGTTTCCACGGACCTGGGTGATTTGAAGAAAGAGTAGTCAGAAAGCCATACACCGACTGTTCCTGCGGCACCCAACGACAAAGAAGATTAAATTGGTTGCTGGAACCGTCAGAGGTATTCGCGCATCAGAAGACAGAACGCACATTGAATCCGTGGACGTTCGTCATTTGGACGGCACCAACACCTTATTCCGAAATGCCGCACTCGTCGTAGGTGAGTCCAAACCGCTTTTGCGCGCGCGTTCTCTCAGCTGGTCACGCAGATTGTACTGGGAATAGGCAGTCAGGTCTCAAATGGCTCAAAGCGGCGGGATTCACCCTTTCGAATGATATCCGCAGCTCGTACGATGGAAATATCCGTTATGTGACCGTGTGCTTCACCATGTCGCGCGAGCTCGCCGCCAAACTGCCTATTCCAGAGGCGCAGAGGAACACGATGTTGGCATACGCGTATATGCCACACGAAGATGTGCAGTCGTCCTGCCTTGCGTCAGTCCTCACCGATAACAACACAAGTAAGAGAGCATTCATTCTCCCGTAAGTCGGAAGCTTGAATCTGAAAATCTACAGTTCAACTTGTTATTGAAGATACCAGCGAGAAGGAACTACCGCGCACTGCAAGTGAAATACTCCCCTTTATCGCCACATTTCCGGCATACCACGCACCGGTTGCATCCTGGGTGCTGGAGGTGATCGAGCTCCTTTGCGAGCACGGCAATCCTTCCTTTGATTCGATCAGAATAGGTACGCAGTGACCTCGTAGGTTTAGTACCCAACTAATGAGATTGTCTGTTATGTAGCCGACCAATCATTCGTTCGGTACCACTCCGTACCTAAAGGCGCCTTACCTTCAAATTTCATTGCCTTGGGCGATGCGACGATGCAGCTCAATCCTATGCATGGGTAAGTAATGTAGCTTAATTGTCGGGGCTAACGAAACTCATCGACGACTGCAGCCAAGGGTTTGCAAAAATAATGCTAAATGCAATGACGCTGAACTCTCTTCTCCATTCCGTCGATGCATCGCGTACACTCCCTGCAGACTTTTCGAGCCAAATTTTCAAGAATACCTCTGGGTATATGCGCACCTTGTGGTGAGAATGTCTGCCCACTTTCAGGCATCGCTGAAATAGCTCTTGCAGGGATTCAACGAGACTTCATGGCAGTTTTTACCTTGATGTAATTTCAGCGGCCCACTAACGCAGTTAAACCCAGATTATGGATCGCCGTGTTGTAAACCGATGGAAGGGCAGAGCAAGGATAACGGTCGTGTCGTGCGGTGGCTCGAGAATATCGGCTGCTAGTCAGCCTAGTCAAGTGAGTCAACGGACTTTGAAGAAAAAAACACATCCTAACGACACGCCGATCGCAGGATGACGAGGTCGCGTCGGCGTTTTGGCACATCCGACACATGCTCGCGGCCGACAGCGCACTTCTCGCTCCAACGGTCCTCTGGGAGATCCTCCGCACCTGTTCGCTATTCGGATAACTGACATGTGCACACTTGGAAAGAATGAGATTCAATTTTTGTGTCGACGGTGCCTTGAACGGATGTCAGTCTCTTTCCTTCACAATGCTTTTCATTCTATCGATACTATGAGCTACAGAGGCGACAGAGGTGGACGCGGCGAGGGTGGTGGTCGGGGCTTTGCGCCTCTTCGACCAGCCTGGATCGTGGGTGTGGTGGTGGCGGTGGCTTTGACTGTGGCATCTGGTTCTAGACAAACGTCGATCTCGACTTGGGGCACGCAAGGGCAACGGGGAAGAAAACCGTAGCGGGATCTCCACTGAAGGCAGCGGTTGTAAGAAGGGTTGAGAAAGCGCTTTTCTGAAAGGCAGTGTCTTTGGTGGTGTTGTCCTGATGATGCAGATTAGCGCCAACCGAACTTGATCTCACCGGATTTCCCCGCGCCGCGCAAGCTTGACCGCCCGCAGTTCACCGACATCTCCCGCGACACCCTCGCCGCCGCTGCACCTGAACTTGCCACCGTCCCCGCAGAGTTCATCCGCCAGGGCCTGCGCGCAAAGGCACCGCAGATGCAGGCCGGCATTGCTGCCCTGGCCCCCTCGCAGTGTTGCAGTTAAGGCTTAAGGCCTTAACATCTTAAGGGCTTAAGTTAAGACTAAGGGTTGCCCTTAACAAGCGGCCAGAAACTTGTAAAGCCCTTATTAAGGGTTAATGATGGGATCACCAGTGACCAAACCACACTTCAGAGCAAACTCACTGGCACTGCCTCGATGCAGGATGCGGAGACGCCTAAGGCCACGTCAATTTCCTCTTGAAAAATGACCTTCACCAAAAAATCCCTCTTCTTTTCACGAAAGTGCATGCTCGGCTAGTTTCCCACGGTTCAATTATTAAATCGGGGGCTCTTGCGAGTGCAATCAGGTCTAATCACAGGAAGGCCAAATAAAGATAAAGTTCCGTCCACCCACCGTACACCTTCGTCGTGTTCCATCGGCGTCGGGAATCTCTTTGGTGGTGCAGTCAAGCACTCAATCGGGAAAGCCCACTCTTTACATTTAGGTGGTGTCAAAGGAAGGCCTGTCTTCATATTAAGTTCCTTCAAGGAGTGAAGCACATCTAGTTGTTGAGGAATGAACCTGACACTGGGGTTCCAGTGATGATTTTGAGAGGTAATTTTTGCATTACCATTTTGGGTGTTAAGCCTTAATTACCCCTTAAGATCATACCCTTAATTAACCCTTAACAAGTCTTAAGGTCTTAGCTTCCAGCGGGACCCTTATTAAGACCCTTAACTGCAACACTGCCCCCTCGCACCTGCCCCCGTCTATCCCGCGCTCCCATCTCCCACAAGCACTCGCCATTCCCCTCCGCGCACCCCCACCAGGCGCGCCGTCTCCGCTCTCCTACCCCACACACGCGCTCGCCATCGGGTCCAAGGGCGCCAAGGACTCTGCGCCGCAGCTCGTCTTCCCCGTGCACGCCGTCGTCCTCGCCGCCCACTGCGCCAACATCCCGCGCTTCCCCGCCCCACCGCGCAGCCGCGCCAGCGCCAGCGTCACCCTTCCCATCCTGCCCCTCTCCCTGCCCTCCCCCCAGGCCTTCTCCATCCTCCACGCGTTCATGTACACCCACCGCATCGACGCCGCCCTCGGCGCCCTCCTCCCCTTCCCCCCCGCCTTCCTCGAGGCCCTCGTGCCCTCCCCCTCGAGCAACGCGCGCCTCGCCGCCGCGCTCGCCAGTGGGTCGACGCGCCACGAGCTCGGCGCCCACCTTTGCGCCGCGTCGTCGGGCAACTTGACCACGCTCATGACGCATGCGGCGCACGTACGCGAGCTGTGGCAGGACATGGTCGCGCTGGGGCTGTACGACCTCGCGTGGGAGGTCGTCCTCGGCGCTATGAACCTCGCCGCGCATTAGGGCGCTCTCGCTTCACCTTGCGTAACTACTCGCCGGCTTCACCCTACATCACCCCGACCCTGACGCTCGACGCTCGACGTGTCTTAGACCCATCCACCACCCAAAATAATATTATACCCCCACCCACATTTCCATTTTTCCCTTCACGTTTCCACATATCCCATTCACATCCACCGCATTACCCCGCATCCATCAACATGTAGCACTACCAGCTGTTTCCATAGGTTTGTCGTTGTTCTGTTTTATACGCTGTTTTCATATTACTGCTCTATACGCTGTTTTTATATAAAGTGCAATTGCATCCAAATCCTCCTCGTCTTATCTTACGCGCGATACCCTTATTAAAATCGACTTTGTTCTATGTATCGAATGCAATACGCCTCGATGAGACGTGAATATAAATGGTTACCTCTGGAATCCGATTTTAGGCGACTTGGTCTGAGGCAAGGATTTAGGATTCGGTGCGAGGAGCCTTATTTGGAATTGCCCCATCAGGAAAAACCAAAATTCTATGATAGAACATGGCCTTTTATGGGGGTCTTTGATGGTCTTTGATGGTCTATAAGTGTCTATGAGGCAACCCCCGGCTCTATGAGTGTCTATGGGGAGCTATGGATGTCTTTCAATGTACCTGCACTGTTTATGACTTTCTTTGGTGGTTGATTCATGTGACATGTTTGTGAATACGTAGTTTAATGAGGGTGAAACCATGCTAGCCGGCGAGTTGCATTGAACCAAGCTCGTGCATCAGGAAAACCAAAATGCTATGATAAAACACAGCCTTTTATGAAGGTCTCTGATGGTCTATGAATGTCTATGTGTCAACCACCTTTTTTGGAAAGTCCTTGTTCTGAATTGTTCTGGTCTTCAAAACTGTCACATCCAGGAAATGATTCCACATTTTGTGCTTCACTTAGGCTGTTGAAGGAAAACTTGTGCTAAACAACTCTTATAGCTCTTTTTGAGCTTTTGGTTTGGGGTCTATTCTCACATCTGCAAATATATGCCTTTGTGAGAAATTTGCTGAGTTTCTTGCTAGAGAAGTATTCATGCCCAGATGCTTTCAGCAGAGGAGATGTGGATGGGACAGGCAAGAACTTGAGAGAAGTAAACTGACCTGGAGAATAAGAACTTACCCACCTATCAGAATAGTGTCCATCCACTTATATGGTCCTTTAGCTCAGTTGGTAGTGCACCTCATTCCGTATTTTGTCCGAACCCGCCAGGTCGCGAGTTCGATCCCGTTGAAAAGCACTTTACTTTAATTAGAACTTTAATTAGAACTTTAATTACATTAGATACCTTGACTAAGTCGTGATATAATGTCCCTCAGCGAAAAGTCACTAAGTTCACTTCACATTCACATGGAAACACCTTGAACAGTAAGTAAGTAAGCACAGTAAGCAAAGGCTGAGTGGTGGTGACAGAAACCTTGTATCCCTGCATTACATGCAATATGATATGTGTTTTTACTGTCATTTTTGTGTGTGTTTTAAGCCACTGTGAACCAAAAAAAGTTGACAAAATCTCATAGAAAGCAGGCCAGTTTCATAGAAAACAGGGGTTTATGGGTGTCTATGGGTGTCTATGGAGTTGACCCCCCCCCATCCCACCTTGCTATCATAGACGCCCATTGTCTATGACGTCTATGGCGTCTATGTGGGTCTATGTGGGTCTATGGGGCAGTTTTGGTTTTTCCTGATGCCTATAGCTACTCCTCGACTTGACGAAATGCATGCATCCTGCCAGTGGAGCGCAATAAATACAACCGCGCCAGACGTAGTCCAATATTATGTACGTACCTAGGTCGTGGATAAAGTTAAACCCTGCTTCGAGTTGGACTCAGGGAGGGGACCGTCGCGAAATTGTCAATGAATCTAGGAAGTACAGTAAAAAGGGGACGTTACTCGTGCGAGGCGCGCGTTTGCCGCGACGCAGCGAATCTCATCTGGCTCGAGACCGGTTTTTGCACCTTTCATCTTCCTCCCGGCGGGTCAATATGTAGTAAGTACTAGCAAGAACATCCGGGACACGGGCGACCAGAGTTGAACGAACGACTTTCGAACCTCCGCAGCGGTCAGCGGCAGCGGCGCGTTTGGTGTGGTGTAAATTTAAAATCTGGTGTCGATATTCATGCTCGAGGCCGTGGTCTGCACCGGCAGGCCGAAGATACGATACCTTCATTTAGCGTTCAAACACGAAATAAAGCTAGCTACTGCTAGCTGGACGCGGGCTCGGGCTCCTCAGTGTCCTGAGAATCCCCAAGGACCTTCAAATTCTTCGCCTCTGCAGTGCCTGCACAATGTCGTCCTGCCAGTGGGTGTGCCCGGCGCCTGCCAGTGAATACGAATACGAATACGAACCGTGGGCATGGAGTCGTGCATTTTAACTGCGACACGGAAGGATCCTTGAAAGTTTTCCTTCTTCCCGATTGCCCAGGCTGGAACTTTCCCTGGACACCTCTCCACCGCGAATGCGTTCTATACCCCTTGTTGAGATTTAACGCAAGTATTCGTTCGATACGCGGGACGCGGGCAACTGTCAGTGATAACGCGAATGGAGGCATAGCAAGGACCGCCGCGGATCGCCTGAGAACTGGAAGTTGGAACCCCAGTGCGATATAGAGCAAGGACCGGAGGGAGGCCCGAGATAAAGATGAGAATCTTCATGCGATGAACAAGCGATGAATCTATATATTTTCTTGTTGGCCGTCGGATACCAACGCAAAAGCCAGCAGAGGGGTAAGCCACTCCTACTGCTTACTTGGAATTTGGAGGTCCACCAGGCAGCCTTCCCTCATCTGGGCTTCAAGTCAGAGAAGAGATGGAAGGAAATGAATACGTCCTCGCCTGATTATTCTGAATCGTTGTCAGTGGCTTGTTGCGCGTCAGACTCTGCAGCAAAGTCCAAGGAAGCAGTGTCTTCCTCGCTCAACGGCAGTCTTTGACAATTCGCCCTTGGGTTCGTGACTAAGCATCTCCTTATTTGGAAGGCACTTTTCGGCAGGTCTCGGCGCCTCTCCCACATTTCATTCTCCGCCCCGTCGCCTATTCTTGCCTTACCACTACCACGACCAGTTGCCACTCCCGTCCCGGCTCCCCCATTATCCTCACTCTCGTGCAACGTCGTACCACCCCTCACCGTCGCTCTGTATCGCTTTCCACGGTACCGCTGCAAGATGTCAAGTTGTCAATACGCTGCCGCCGCCTGTTGCCACCGTCGCGGGCTGCATCGTACACGATAAGATCCCCATTTTTGATCTGCCTCACCATTCCCGACCATTTCTTAGCCCTTTCACGCCACACCCGTGCTTCGTCAGGCCTTAACGTCGCGGGATCATGACCGAGGGTGGCGTCGCGTCGCGTACATCGTACATGAAGGGGTAGGGAGCAGCTGCGGAAGCCTTCCGCTTCCACCCATCCTCCTGTTGCCCTGCCCCACTTCTTATCCCCCTCACCATCTTGCCGACTCATTTGCCACCTCGTTCTTCGTTGTGATTTATTGTACTCTCCATAATTATTGCCTTCAGAATGTTAATACACATTGAAATGACCCCTTGGTTCCCCAACTCAATTCCATTCAATACTGAATTTACAGACCCCAATTTCTTTGTTACATGCGGGACTTACAAAAATCCACAGTGTTCTGCCGAAAGCTTGCCGTTGACCGCCGGGATGCCGTTCCTGAAATGGCATTGCCATTTAAGGAAACCCAAGGGCGAAAAGTGGAAAAGTCTCAACGGCGCCTCCTCCTCCTCCCAATCACCTTCGTCGATATGCGCGGCCTCTGGGCCCGGTCGAGGATGCAGAAAGCCAATGGGGAGGGGTTGGCGCTGAGTAGAGCTGAACACGACCGCGGGTAGCGCTGCGGCGTTGTCATGATCACGCTCGGATCACGACTCGGCATCGCGGATCCGCTCTCGACATCACGGATCCACTCGGTAGCCCCGAGCGGCGAACACGGATCAAAACGGCAAAGTCGGCACCAACGATTTCAAATCCCGATCGGGTTATTCAAACCAGGAGGTTTCGATCGGCCTCGAAACCCCCTCTACGCCGAATAACTGTCGCATTAACCCTGCACAGTGTTAGTCGCTAGGGAACAATGATCGCCAAGTATTTATTAGTTACTATATAAACAGTAGTAGAATCTCTTGTACAGTAGATTCTACCTCGTCTAATCTCAGGCCCACTTTGGCTTGATAACGGCTTGTGCTTAGTGTTCTCGCTTTAGACCCCTCGACTCTCATTCCCTTCGGGGTCTAATTCTATCCACACCCCGACCTATCGCGGACGACGTCCTAATAGCCCGGGGTCTCGACATATCCATACCCCGACGATACACCAAACGACTAGTGGTTATCTTGGGATTGGAGGGCCAGCAGGTCGTATACGCTGTACGACTGCTGAGGTATCGACACGGGGTTTAAAGTCCTAGTCGGGACGTTTGCCGAAGCCAACATCAGGCCGACCCAGGGTCGTCGCTGACAGAAGGTAGAATCTCCCTCTACCGGCTCCGACTTCAGAAACCCGTCGAGAACGCACGAAGCGGGAGGGGCCCTCGCGAAAGCCAAATAAACCGCGCACGAAGGAAACGTGCGATTTGGGCATCCACGGAGGGTATCACTACTCCAACAGCACCTACTCACGCCGACCCCCCAACGGTTCGACGTACTAAAACACCGAGATGGTTTCAGTGGTCTGCATGATTATGGGGGCACCGGAAGGAATAGATGTGATGCGGAGTGTGCGACAGTTCATTGGAACTGTGCTGTGTGGAGTGGCGGTCATCGGGATGCTGGGGATAGGCACGGTGTGGTACTACCAGAGGCCCACCGGGCGGGGGGCGTACCAACGGGGTTTGCCTTACGGCCCACACCCCGACAACACGACCTTGCGCGAACTTCGTCGCAGGGTCCACCAACTCGGGGTTTGGATGGCCCGCATCTCGGAACCCATCGCAAGGCCCGCTCGCCGCGTTAGGAGAGCACCACAAGGACGCCGGGGACCCCCTATTATCGTACGGGGTCCCAATGAAATAGAAGACGATACCATGCCCGACCTCGTATGGATGGACGACATCATCAGGAATAGCACTCGGGCTCTGAACCGCGAGAACGCATACCCCGCCCCACCGTATCATTATCGTACGGACGCTGGGGCACAGGTTGGCGTGGAATTCAGCCCGGGGTTTGGCAGGAATGACGCAGAGACCCCCGACCCTCGAACGGATGGAAACGAGTAACTAGGAACCCCGAAGGAGATACCCGCGACCGGCATCGCTCTATACCCGTGGCGTTATCTTATCTCTCCTTATCTTAATTAAAAAATCTTACTCAAACTTTCTTATCAAAACGGGTACTCGGGGAAACAAACGCGGTCACATGAACCAAATTCATTCCAGAAGAAGCGAAATACGACCAAGGCATTACAAAAACATAACGAAGCGCCAGCATGTACAAAGGGGGGGCGCGACAATACCCCGTAATTCGACAAATGGCCCACCTGGTCGGAGACCCCTGCGCATCTTCCCGGTTTTTATTTCTTCGACTCCTTCCGACGCTTCATCTCCTTGTGCACGATGCCCAGGAGGGCCGACATATAAATGAAATATTCGGTTTCATTGGCCTCCGGGTGCTCCTCGAAGAACGACACCATGACCTGCGCATCTGCTGCGAGATTGTCGACATCGAAAGCATTCGAGGCCAGGAGCTGGGAGGCGGGGAATCCGAGGAAGACGGGGTCTGGCAGGGAGAGCAATCCCGTATGCACAGACCCTGACGCGGTGGCAGACCCCGACGAAGAACCAGTCGGCACGGTGGAGGAAGAGGGCGCGGCGTTAGGACGACTCGAAGGCCCTGCTTGTGAGGAATTGGCGGGGCGACTGGAAGGACCGGCCTCTGACGGGTCAGAAGGGCGTGGAACGTCGCGCAGCTGAGTCGGGTCGAGGTCCTCGTCGTCTGCCATGTAATCCCCTGCACGAACCCCGGCCGGGAGGTCCTGCGCGGATTCCGACAACAACTCGTCGACTCCCTCCTCTTGTATGGGGTGTCGGGCCCGTTGCTTTCCTTTCCTGCGCGGCACCGGGGTTTCGCCCTCCGAGTCGGACGAGATAACGACTACGGGAGGTACGTTGGGGGGATTACGGGGGACAGAGGACGGATGGGCGCGCGACGAAGAACGCGTGCGGCGACGTGTGGTGGAAGGACCAGAGTGGGGCGCCTCCGCCGTTGACACCGGTGCAAAGGAAGAACCACCTTGGGCGGTTTTCCGGCGCTTACGAGCGCGCTCGGTGTTAACGGGTGGGAGATGGTCGTACAGAAGCTGCCGGAAGTTGATGCGCGACGCTGAGAGGTCGCGTCAGAAATCACCGCCCAAGGAAAACGAAGGCGGGAACCTACCCAGCGCAGGGAGATCGGCCAATTGGGCATCAGGCACCAAAGGCGCAAAATACCCGGACCCGACGTGCTCCCAATAGGCGAACGAATAATTTTGCAAGGTTGCCCGGTCTTCGGTACCCCAGGCTAACGCGAAATTGCCCCAAGTGCCGCACGTAGCATGGGCCTTGATGCACGCGTTGCAATTCACCGGGGTCTTGCGCGGGAGGGTCTCACTCCGATCCCGGTCGGTAGTACAAAGGCGGCCGGTGCGCGCGCAGTAGGCACACCCCGGGACCAGAACCCGCACAACTTCCCCCTCCCGCCGGTGGCCCTCATGGGAAAACCGAACGCGACGATCACCAGGCATGCGCGACAGGGGGGCGCCCTCCGACTTGCGCTTGGGGTTGGGGTGGCTGTTAGCCCGGGGTCCGGTAGGAGGAGCTTGGGCGTGGAAACCTCCAGACCCCGTGGGCTTGCGGTCAGCGCGGGGCTCGGTAGGGGTGCGACGACGCGACACGAATGGGACGTGAGGTGCCGGCGGGATGTGTACGTAGACCCTGTTCTTCACGGGGGGCGGACGAACGCGGGGATTGGGGGAGTCAGAGTCGGACGAAGAGGGGGACGAACTGGAACTGCTAGGTAGGCGCGCCTTTCGTTTGCCCGAGGCTACGCGGGGAACGGGCGCGTCTACTACCTCGACGTCAGACGAATGCGAGGAACTGGGGTTGCCAGACGAACGCGCCTTTCCCCTCCCTGGAGCTACGCGGGGCGGAGACGCGTCTACCACCTCGACGTCGGACGAGTGCGAGCTGGGAGGAGGGGATAGGACTGGGGGAGGAGGAGAGGCAGAACGGCGCGGCGGAGGAAACCCGTGGAACAGAAAGCGATCCTCGGGGGAGTAAGACCCCGGGGGGAGGGACGATGCATACTCTTGCAGGAAAACCCCCAATGCCGCACCCTCCGCAATAGAGGCGGAAGATTCGAACGGCCACTCGTTCGACTCGGGGTCGAACGCATTGGGGTCGAAGGGGTGCACAAACCCCGTTTCAGCAATCGCTAGTAAGTTCGGGTGAGTGAAAGTAGGGTGGAAGGGAGAAACGACGTACCAGCTAGCCAGAAGAAGAGCTGGTGCCAGCCCTCGAAGCGGTACTCCAGGATGGGGTGCCCGTTGTGGCGCCGTTCGGCAACCCCGGTGAGACGGGGGTCCCAGTCCTCTGTATGGGTGCGCAGGCTGGCGAGCGCGCAGGGTGGGGCACCGGGGTACAAAAACTCCCCGTCGAAAAGGTCCCGCTCGTCGACAAAATGGGCGCGGATCCACTCCTCGCGTGCTGCCTCGTCGGAGTCATCGTACAGCTTGCGGACGAAGTGGCGAAGGGCGCGGAGATACAACTTGGATACCGAGACGTTGCCGCCGTGGCGGGAGATGAAGAGAAGGAGGTGGAAAAGGCGGAACTGGAGAAGAGCGTCAGAAAACCCGAGACCCCGGTGGACGAAACATACTCACCAACTCGCGAATGACGTCCGAGGGATCTTCGGTGTTACGAGTCGCCACGCGAATGGAGTCCAAGACGTCTGAAAGCTCCTCGCGCCAACGCCGACGTTCGTGCCCGTCACGTTTAAATTCCCACCCAGCGGCGGCCTTGTTCCAGAAAATGACCACGACACTCCCCGGCTCCCCAAACACGTCCATCTCCCAGAGCGACAGGCACATGAGTAACACCAGCAAGTGATGCGCGCAGTCAGCTCGTCGGGGACGAACGCTGGCTCGGGACCCAAGACGCCAGCAGACGACGCGGAGGTGGCGGTCTGCCGCGAGACACTGCGGTCGACATCCACGGAGACGCGGGGGCCCTGTTGGTGACGGAATGGGTGGGGCTCGAGAAGATTGCGGGGGTCTTGAATGGCGGCAGGTTGGTACCAGAAGGGGGGTGACCTGAGGAAGAAGCTCCACTCCCGCTGACGCGTCGCATGGGGGGTAGAGATGGGGAATGGAACCCGCCCACCCGAAGTGGACGTCGGACGAGGCTCACGCGCAGTGGACCGTTTTGACTGGGAAGAGAACGTGCTGGGAGGCATGAGAGTGAGAAGAAAGAGAGGGAAAGGAGAGCGGAGAGTGCGCCTAAAATAGGTGAAACCATAGCCCGAGAACCCGCAGCATACCCCGATCTTCAGGAACAGCTTCTGAGATCGAGGCGCAGGGACGCGTCAGGGTTGCGCCCGATCGGGAAGTGGATCAAACTTCGGGGTCTACGAAGATCAACACGGGAGCAATGGGACGGATTAGGAAGGAAGCATAAAACGCACGGGAGACGGGAAGGAAAAGACGAAGCAGGAGGAGAGGAAGGGAGGAAGAGATGAAGAAGAACGGAGGAACGAACAACATGGGTCGTTGGGACACCGACCTTGAAGGGGGGGGGTAATGTCATGATCACGCTCGGATCACGACTCGGCATCGCGGATCCGCTCTCGACATCACGGATCCACTCGGTAGCCCCGAGCGGCGAACACGGATCAAAACGGCAAAGTCGGCACCAACGATTTCAAATCCCGATCGGGTTATTCAAACCAGGAGGTTTCGATCGGCCTCGAAACCCCCTCTACGCCGAATAACTGTCGCATTAACCCTGCACAGTGTTAGTCGCTAGGGAACAATGATCGCCAAGTATTTATTAGTTACTATATAAACAGTAGTAGAATCTCTTGTACAGTAGATTCTACCTCGTCTAATCTCAGGCCCACTTTGGCTTGATAACGGCTTGTGCTTAGTGTTCTCGCTTTAGACCCCTCGACTCTCATTCCCTTCGGGGTCTAATTCTATCCACACCCCGACCTATCGCGGACGACGTCCTAATAGCCCGGGGTCTCGACATATCCATACCCCGACGATACACCAAACGACTAGTGGTTATCTTGGGATTGGAGGGCCAGCAGGTCGTATACGCTGTACGACTGCTGAGGTATCGACACGGGGTTTAAAGTCCTAGTCGGGACGTTTGCCGAAGCCAACATCAGGCCGACGTTTGCCGAAGCCAACATCAGGCCGACCCAGGGTCGTCGCTGACAGGCGTAATCAATGCCAGGAAGTGAAGGGAACCCGATGCGAATCTCCTGAGGGCGCGAACCCCAGTGAGATAACAAGGAGCGGAGGGCCGCGATGGGGTTTGGTTGGAGAGACACCTCATCGATGTGCAGCCTTTGGAGTGCCGGAAGCGACAAGATGCTGAGCGGGTTCAAAAGCTGGCGAGGGCCCCGGAGTTTTAAATGCTTCATGTGGGCGAGTCCTATATGGCTTCTATTTTATCCGAACAAGACCGTTAGCTGCAGACTACTACTAGTCAGAGAATATTGCCTACCTAGACATATCATCCTCCGTATCAACACCTTCCTCATGTCGAGAGAAGGTTACGTCGCAGTACACGAGGAGGGGCGCAAGCGCCAGGATCGTCAAACATTGTTTTATCTGGATGCTCTGGATTAGCAGCACCGTCAACTGGGACCAAGGGAGCATGTCGCGGAAAACCTCTTCGTATTGCGCAATTGCGACCCGGTGCAGCAACGGAGACGCACGAAAGGCCGTGGACCGGCGTCGTGCATCTTCGATCGTGGATATCCACACGGTCGTCGTAAGACTGCGGAGGAGCGGAAACGGTCCCTCGATCGCGACAAGGTTGGCTACAAGCACAAAAAGCCTGAGATGCTGCCAGCACGCCCGGTGCGCTATGATTGTTTCGAAGAGCGGAGTCGTTTCGAAACGGTTACAACGTAATTCCACAGAGAGTGGGCAAGAGCGCGAACGGCAGAGGGCAGCTTCCATTGCCATGTGGACGTGGTCAGCTTGGCCGCTTCGTTTCGAGTCCCGGGCGGGGAGGACAAGCTTGAATGTCCGCCAAAGCTGCGGGGTAGAGAAGGCTATCTCGCGCCACGGTCTACAGATCTGACCGAGGGTAATCGGGGACAGCAGACCCGTGTGCGGCGCGCGTTTCGGGTACACTGGCAGGAAATGCACAAAGATGTCGGACACGAGGTCGGGGGGCAAAGTCAGGACCGGATAGGTGTAGGCATCGAGGCGTTCTTGAACAGTTTCCTGTTCGGCTCTGAGCGCTCGAATGGAGCACTCCAAATCGACAATCCGAGCCGCCAGGTCTGCAATGCGTTCACGATCCGCCGCCCTCCTCGCTCGGGCTGCTTGTGGGTCGGCTATGATGATACTTCGTGCTATAATAACTTGGATTTTTCTGAAATTAGAGCGCGTTTGTACGGAATCACTCACGAAGGTTGCACGAAGGTGATGATTCGCGAAAAAAGGCCGTTCGTGGCTGTGCATCGACTTGAAACTCCGACCCGATCATCACGGCACACCGGCCGCGGCATGTTGAGAAAGAGGTCATGCAATTCAACCATAATGTGCTATCAATTTGCTTGACTAACCCCGGGTCCCCGACTGCCTCTTCGAGATTAGGTCGAGGTCATCGTAGATCAAGGCGTAGGACTAGCTAGGTGTTGGCTTTTCTCTTGGCTCAATGTTCATTTTGCCGCGTTCAAGTTGGGAAGTACCCGGGTTACCCTGGGCCGACTGGTACGGTGTGCCACTATGAGGGTCAAAGTGCACTTTTAATAAATCCACACACTTACTACTTTTCCGACACTTATTGAGCCAAAAACTGATTTCCCTGACACTTTTAGAGACTAAACGCTATTGACCCAACGCCGTTGCGCAAGCACGTGGCCCGATGATCTCGGTGATCGCCACGGTCCTCCGCGGTTGCGCAACGTCCAGGCGAAGTTTTCAACCTCAGAACCAACTCAGACGATGGGTCAATTGAATTTAGACTCTCGCTGACACTATGAATGTTAATGTGCCAAATTTTACTCCAGTGAAGTCCGGACTAAGAAGGTCTGATGGGTCAGTCGTAGACTCAGAGTAGTATACAGTCAGTAAACAGCAGTAATAACTCTGCCAACTTGTAATAAATACCCCGCAACTTGAGACTAATCAGAGCTGAAATGGTGGGTTGTGCACGACAACAGACCACGTCGTGTCACGGTCATGTGCGCGGTCTGTCACGTAACCTCGCTTCGTTTGTTCCCGCACGGTCAAGCCACCGTCACGTCGTTCAGGAATCTCAATGGCGCCGACTCGTGTCTGCAAGAAGTGTAGGCATGAGAAGGACATCTCCTCCCACAACTGGAAAGCTAAATTTGGTACAAACGGCTTCGGAATTACCGCCAACTGCAGGAGATGCCTCGACCAGGCGGCGAATACCATGCGCCAGAATCGGGGCGCGCCGGAGAAGGAGAATTTGGAAGATGAGAATGATGCATCTGATTTCATTGGGGTCGACGCGTTGGCTGTTGACGCGTATCTGGAAGCGCTATCGGAAGCGGGTGATATCAACGTGTTCTCTGCTCTGGTCGACATATCTTCCCTCCTTGAGGATCAGGATGAGATTGAAGACATTGAAGAAAGGGAGATCGCCCATAAACTTGCCAGGCTGGTGTGGGAAGCCATCGGCTACCGATTTCTGTAAGGAACATTCGCCGATGTCAACCCTCTACTAATGATAAGGATTAGTTACCACTCGTCGCATCCATTCAGAAATAGCGCCACAACACGCTTTGAGTACAATTGCGCCCAGTCTTCCAGCAGGCAGCACAAACCAAAGAAAAGTGCTACTGC
>JARKIB010000791.1:0-26091 GCA_029378385.1 Mycena metata | reverse complement strand
TGATCCTTTTTCATGCAAGTCACCGCCAACGTCTTATTGAGGAAATTCTTCACGCCCGGCTAATCAAATAACACAAAACGCAATGAATGCACAGGTAAAGCTAGTACTCGACGCAAAACCACACCGACAAAAGAAATGATTTGGTACTTTTATATACATTATTTGCTATTTCTACATACAATGCTGTTATCTAAATTACAATTGCATTCAATCTACGTATAATGACGACCGTCGTAGTAGTTCACCCCCTGCTCGAAGAACGCCGACGTCTTTAAACGGTCGTAGCTAGACGGGGTTTTGTTGAGCGCGCGACACAGGGAGTGCAGCGGGAACCAGCCGTAGCCTCCGTCTACCCCAAGGGCCAGCATTTCGAATTGGATCTTGACAAGCCCGGCAGCAGGGGCTTGCGGCGCTCCTGGCAGCGTTCTTGCATAGCGCCCACGGTTAACGGTGGATCCTTCGAGGTCCGCGCCGATGATAATAACTCGCGTCGACTCGTCGGCGATGCTGGCGGCGGAGTCATTCAGCGACCGCTGCTTCATCGTTCTCGCCGGTCGCAGGTTTGCAGGTGGGACGTTGAGCAGATGTCCCACCGGAGACGTTCGGACCTTCAACTTCTTGCCTTTGGTGAAGGAGCTGCCGTCGAGGGTCACCCAGCCGTCCACGCCGTTGTTCAGAGTGTTCCGCTCCGCCCACTTCTTGGCCTCGGCGGCCGAATAGGTCATCGTATCGAGTACGACGTCGATGCGCTTGCCGCGCAGCTCGGGAAGCGCTAACCATGAGCCGTCCTCGTCCCCTGGAGCATCCTGATCAGAGGCGTCGACTTCAAGATAAAACAGTCTTACTGGGCTTGGCCTCCCGCGCCGCCTTTTCCAACGGTGTCTCCAAAGGGTCGGGTCCCGTCCACGTTTGATCCCGGAATCGGGGAATTATTTCCGTTGGAGGTGTTCGCGCACTCGGTGGGTCGATTTGTTCCATACGAACAGGAACGAATGTCGCTTTTTGTAGGTCGAGCCCGGTGCTGCAAGAAAAGAGAAAAGAGTCAAAGACTGTCCGCTTATGAGGAATTCGACATACACGCGGTCTTGAAGAAAGTGGATCATAATCTCGCTGATATTGCCGACCGTGTGCCCCGTTCGGTCCAGTTGGACTTGAACTTTGACCCCTTCGAACCCTGTTTTCCGCCGGCCCTGCGGGTTGTCAGATATTGCCCACTTGCGGTTCTCGAACCACTTGGGGTCGACCACCTTAGGGTCGATCTCCAATGGCACTTCGTGCTTGGCGGAAAGGAGTTCCTGCGCCAGCTTGTACGAGGTCACATAGTTTTTGTGGTTCTTATAGGCGCGAGCAGGGAAGGTCCAGCCCACAACCCGACCGTGCAGCCCCTTCAAGGAGTGGTTGCCGACGACTGTGACCTCGCGACCAGTGAAAACCTTCCCCGTCCAGAACAACCGGGAAAAGAACGCCCGCGTTCATCGGCGAAGCCACTGAGTCGTGGAGGTCGTGGGCCTTACGCGAGCTCCCATTCTATGGTGTCGACCTCCCCCTATTCGCGTATGAGCTTCATCGCACCGGTATGTTTATCTTCCAACCGATGCCCCTCAATTGACCGACACATTTATTTAATCTCCAGGCCCGGGTGAACATGACTTCGGTTCGTTTATCCTTCACACGGTGCCCCCAGTCTGACTGATGCAATTGCTCTCTAGACTTTTCAATCGAAGGAACATTCAAGGTCCGACGCAAGAACTGCGGGGTCCTCTATGATGTGTATGTTCTTAAATTTATGCCAGAGACTATTTTACTCATTGCTTCCTTAGCGCCTGCGGCTTCGTGTTTCATTGAGTAGTTTAGACGTCGGTTTCTGTTTAAATATGAATTTTCTTTACTGGTTCTTTGCGTTGCAATACAAGTTCTTTTCGACTTGTTTTATTTGAAACTTCCTTTTTTGAGAGGTTGGCGTCGAGTTCTGGAAAGAGGGTGAACTTGCAGTTGCGAGGTGTTCTACATACGTTTCAACAAGAAATGAAAAAACAAGCTGCTTCAAAATTTTTCGCCGAGTCCGAACTTCCTTTTTGGGATGCAGGTGGTGAGTCGCCCGATTTGGAAACGACATGAAAGTTGCTGGGATTGATGTCGGGGCTACATCGCGCGGGGGTTTTGGAGAGAGAGTGAAATTTGGTGTTGCATTGTAATTAACATCTATTGTGCCAGTTCTGAGATGCCTTTTGAGTTTTCACCTCAAGTTGATTTTTTTTTTGTTCCGAGTTCAACTTCCTTTTTGGGATGCAGGCGTTGAGTCGCCGTTTTGGGAAATGCAACGAAAATTGCTGAGTTTGAAGGGAGAGAGGTAAGATACTTGAGTAAGCAAAACTCAAAGATGAAACTTGAGGTGGTGGTACCTCCCATGACCTGATAAAATGGTACCATGGCCAAAAAGAAAATCACATGGGAGCTCCCATGATTAAGCTGCCATGTGAGGTACTATGGACCTAAAAAATAAGATATGTTGTGTGAGGTACCACATAGGCATAGAGGGTACCCTGGATGTCAGAAATGGCTGTGGATGCACCCAGCAGAACCATAAAATGTACAGGATGCACCCATGGGCCAGAAAGTTTGCCTGCGGATGCACCCAGCAGAACCGTAAAATGTACCGGATGCACCCATGGGTCAAAGAGTTGTCTGTGGATGCACCCAACATATCAATAAAATGTACAGGATGCACCCATCACTCACAAAGTCACCTCTGGGTGCACCCTGTTGGATTGGATGCACCCACCCGCTACCCGGATGCACCCTGAGTTCGAAAAAGGTATTCCGGATGCACCCACCATGTTTTTACCACAGACATGTGGGTGCATCCATAGGAAGGCATGGATGCACCCTGTATGTAGAGGGATGGACCCGCAACACAACCAATGGTTGCATCCACCGACAGCTGGATGCACCCAGGATGGCCGTTGAAGGCAAGTATGGGTGCATCCAGACCCTAGTGGACACATCCTTTTTCAATGTATGGATGCATCCACAAGACGTGTAGTGGGTGCATCCAGTGCAAGAATAGGTAGGTTTATTCTGATGAAACTTAATCTCGTGGGTAGGATTGTCATATTTTGGGGAGAGAAAGAAGGTTAATTGGGAAAGCACCGGTGGGGCGATGGTAGCAGTACCTATGGGAGTAAGCGAATGTATTGTATGGTGGGTTTCTATGAGTGCATTCTGAGGGATTAATAACTATACGCGGGGGGCAAAGATCCAGGCACACGATTGTTGTGTGCCTTAAATGCACATATCACGCACATGGCCCGGAGTTAACTGCGACAAGCCACTAAGGGCTTTGTTGGTTTTTTCAAAGTGCTTTGTGTTGTGTAGTAGCTATAATGTACCTAGTTAGCAGAAATATGAGATTTATTTTCAGCCTTGAGTACAAGTAAACTTGGTAAACTAGGCTCAGGGTTTTTGTTGGCTGAGCCGCAACTCGGCCGTGGATCCCACCATAGCTCTGCCACCTACTAAAAAGAGAGAGAAAAAGAAAAAACTGATGCCATCCTCACCCGCCCCCGTTCTGCCACCATCCACCCTCCTAGCGTGCCTCTCGGTACCGCTACCCCACCGCTGCTCCATCAAACTGTCCCGAGGACTGTACAAAAGCACCCGTCGCCTTCAGGACCTTCGCCCCCGTTCTGCCACCATCCACCCTCCTAGCGTGCCTCTCAGTACCGCTACCCCACCGCTGCTCCATCAAACTGTCCCGAGGACTGTACAAAAGCACCTGTCGCCTTCAGGACCTTCGGCTCAGAGAGAAGAGTTGACATGTGGAGGGAGTCAAAGTGCCCAGCTGCCCTTGCTGCCAGCATAGAGGGGAGGGCGAAGGTGTTCAAGGGCTGGGCATTCAAGAAGGTAGTGTGCATACATTTCGTATGGGTTACCACAAGCTTAGCATTCTCACAACAAAGCCATAAGAAGTCTGCACAAGCCTGTACTACCTTGGACTTGCATACTTATGGTAATACCATGAATTTATCTTGTCAGTCACAGAGATGGCAGTGTCATTTCACAGCTGTGTTGCTCTACGCAGGTAATTGTTATAGACTCGTACTACACTGCATGGTTAGCACCAAAGGAGTGCAGTAAAATAGTTTATTCCATTACCATGTTCACATAATTTGAAAGGGAGGGCTGGATGCACCCATGCACAAAACCGGTGGATGCATCCAGCACCATGGGTGTGTACACTAAAAAAGGGGGTCCTCTTTGGGGGGTCATACCCAACCCCCCAAACTATCCTAACAGGGGGCATCCAGGTGTTCGCCTGAGGTGTTTCTTCCACAACCCTAGATGCAATCAAACTGCTTTATATGGAAACGACACGGACATGTGACCTCCGCTGCCCAGATGGAGGAGATTGCCTGTGCGGTCCCAAATTGAAACAAGAGGTAGCCGTACTTAGAGTTACTGTTTATCTCTTCCTAGGCTTTGCAGATCCACCACAAAGGTCCTCGATAGAGCGGCATCGACCACGGTGCACAGAAGTCCTTGATGAGTAGGACCACCTCGACGCGGACTCGCAGTCAAGCGGCTTTGAGTGCTCGAAGACAAGGTTCAAAGAGTCGAGTCACCAAGGTTCCCGCGTAAGATTGTTCTCTCACACCCGAATCAGACACCTTTGTTTCCATCTGCATATCCGATGCCATGAGGCCTGTATTCGGACCATATCATTGTTCTAAAACGTAGATCTCCTAGGTTTCTCAATCTGGAACTTGCGCAAGGTCGTCTTTCTTATTTGCAATTTGGTATCGGACCACCGCGGCAGAGATACCGTCAATTTCTTTTTGAATCAGGCCATGCAATGGTGTCGACACTAGACAAGTGCGAATTCGGTGCCCGTGTGAATGCACACAGCTTCCACTCTGACTCCGGGGAAATACCGACTCGAATAAGAGTCCTGGATGAAAAAACTCCTCGTGTCGGTTTAAGCTCCTTTGTTACTGTACCACTTATACCCCAGGTTCAAGTACACGGCACGGTTCATTACTGTTGCACCTGTGTGCCCTCCTAACCCCTCTAGTTCGAGAGGGAACGTGGGGGGGGGGTTCCCTCTCTAACTAGAGGGTTTAAGGCGAAATGCTGGGAATCCCTTGTATCCCCTGTGTTGGGGACTTGGGAGATCGCCCAAGGCCGTCCACCAACTACGCCGGGTGGTGGCCACTGCCTTCACGGAGGCTACCACCCTCCCCGCTACCCTCCCCGCCATCCTCATCGCCTGTTGCCACCGCCGTCGTCACCGCTCACTCCGTCCCCAGCGCCGCTGCCATCACGGGGGCGCGCTGCCATCAAACCGCCTCCCCATCACATCGCCTATCAACAACACGTCCCGCACATCACACCGCCACTCCTGCACATCACCCCGACACCCCCGCCCGCCGTCCCAACCCTCGACGTCGGCCGTATTTTTTTCTTCTCTTTCGTTTTTTCTTTTCATGTTCTATAGTAGCTTTATTTTCTATAGTATTCAATGAGACGTATTCAACAAGACATGACATGGCGGAGGGAGTCCACCAACTTCCTGTGAAAAACCCAGCCCACCGTCCGGAATGCATGGCCTAAAGAAGTGGGGCATCCGACAACGGGGTCCATTTTCAAGTGATTGTATCATAAGGGGGTACAACAGCGTGGATACTGTACAAGATCGAGCAATACGTCCACCAACTTCTGTGTCCACCAACTTCTCTGTACTATACACGGGACAAACATTGCTATAGTCCGTCCTCCTCCGTGCCATTCCTATCCTCAGCGACGTTCAGAACCACTGCAAAGCCGATGTCGATGTCTGCCTCATCGTCGTCCGGCTCACAATTGTTTGTTGACATGTGTGCGTGTTTATCCAACTCCCTTCAAGGCCACCACCACCCGACCCACCTCACCCAACCAGAGGACCCGGTGAAACGGCGCCACACCAAGGCACTGCCATCTAGCTAAACTTTGCGCTTTTTAAGCCACTAGTTACACTAGTGTTCCTAGGAAGACAAAGCTGGCTTCTGTACCAACAGAACTCTGTCAGGTGGTACAAAGGAGAACCAGAGCGAGCTCCGACTGCTGGTTGTAGTATGAACGAGACTGAGGCACGCAGTTACAAGCGATACCAGGCTCTGAAGTACATTATCAAGGAGGATATTCCTGCCTAGGAACGGAGTACAACAAGGGATCTATAAATATAGAGCCAATGACTGCACAAAGAGGAACCTAGCATTTGCCTAGGAGGACAGAACTCGGCAATAACCAAGTAGATGCCAAGGACGAGGGTCCTAGGGCCATTGGTTACGCAATTGCTACCAAGGAAGACGGATTGGAAACGATAGCCAGTCTCCTAGGAAAGAACGCACAGTACCTAGGGATGGATTATACCTGACTATTTTTAGCAGGACTAGCCTAACGGCCCCCGGGAAAGCCAAATAGACGATTGGCAACGATGGGGAGATGTCACCTTGCTAAGAAGTTCAGACCGCGAACGAACGGACGTTATCGGAGGATGACAAGACATGAATGAGTGTGCTAGGCGACGCGGAACAGCCTCGGAAGAATGACGCATGATCGGCTGCAGTCGGCAGCCAGTCATTGCAAATACCAGACCCACCTAGGCCAAGGAAAGCATCAGCAACGCTGACTGTTTCATCTGGCCGCAATTACGAATCACCTCGGCAGCGTTTTCTTGCTTGCCGAACGACCAAACACCACCACTCCATTACTCATTTCATCTTATCTCATCTCAAAGGACTCAGTAGTATAAAAAGAACCAGAAAAAGCCGCTATAGCTCAGTTCATCCCCGCTCATCGTAGAACGGTGTGGGTGTCCTCGGGCGATCTGCGGAGAGAATAACATATTTTTCCTCTGTATCTGTATTGTCTGTAGAATCGAATCTTGGTTTTTGATTGGCTATTTTCGGAGTGACATTTAAGTTGAATATCTCTGAGAACCAGCGCAAGTATAAACAACTAAGTTTCGCGTTGGAACAAGAGGCGGTTCGTTGTTCCACGTATAAAATCTACGAGGGCCACACGCGCTAGGAAGGAAGACTTATCCGTTGCATTGGCTGCGCGGTTACTTCGCATTGGCAACGCAGAGGCTGCGCTAGTTTCGACCTAAACACCAAGTTAGGCGCTAGCTAGGTAGAACGCTTTGGTTGAGCGCAGTGGAAGATTGAACCGATAGATCGCAGTGAACAGAGCTAGTTGTCCCTAGGCCCCAAAAAGCCAAAGCGTACGGAAACGTTCTTGCGTTAGTACAGGAAACGCGAGTCCAGCAAGGCGGTTATCTGGCCTAGTCTTGTTGAGAGGCAGTACTTGTGGAAGCAGCATAGCCCTATTGGGATTTTCAGACGGAAACTTTACAAACTTTGCCTAGGAGCTACTTCGGTAACCCTAGTACCCTACCCCCCCCCAAACCCGTTCACAAATCACCAGTCGGTGTGCAGCGTTTCGAGTCAAGGATTGTGGTAGTACCAAAGAACAGACCAGAGAGTAGGACCAGTGTCAGTAGCAGAACAGAAATCGATACCTTTTCGTTTGCCCCTAGGAATCCAAAACCAGTAGTCGCATACTACGGCTCGGACCCGAACTCAACCAAGGAGTGCGCCAGTTCTTGGGAGTATAAAGTGAAGTTGTGTTAGTTGTGTGTGTTAGTGGTTTGTTGCATTTAGTGCGCATTCCCTAGGCATATCCTAGCGAGTTTCATAGTCAGGCGCAGCTGCCCGTTTCACCGGTAAGCCCCTCGCCTCACCTCACCCCGGAGAGTGTGTCGCGTCTTGAGCTCAAATTGGGCTCCGCGTTGCCGGCTGCTCGCCTCTGCGCGTTTAAGCCGCAGAGGTGTGTGTGCCCCCACTAGGCCCCCTTTCACTCATTCCTCGCACCTACTCCATTTGTTTCCACCGCGCTAACCACAGTTCACAGGCATGCTTTGGTCCCGGCATCTACAAAAGTCAGCTGTCCACCAACTTCTCGGGCACATACTCACATATTCCTCTAGACGTGAAGCGGGCACATTTTTGTTTGCTGCTGCCATCTGCGCCGAATCCGATGACCAGCAAGACACCGAACCTAAGGACTCCGAGCCTTACCTTGACACCTCGGATTTGAATGCCACCGTCGCAACCACTGATACAGAAGCTGCCGGCCCCACCCCTCCTCCGCCCCCGAAGAACAAGAAGCGCAACTGGCGGCCCTATGCCACCCCCATTGTCATTGCGGACCTTGAAGCCCACCATTGCCGCAAAGGGATCCGGGAGGCGGTGGTCATCTCTGCCGGGCATGTGGCAAGCCCTGCTGCATATCTCAAGCACGCAGTGGGCGCTATGTCGCTGCCGACCACCCTGGACCCCGATACCCTGTCCAGTGGGGGGTGTATCGAGTCGGTATGCCGGTATGCTCACCACAACGGAGAGCTTCCGTGCCAAGAAGAGGCGGACCCTCCCACAGCTCATCCGCACCGGCCTCACGCGGACCCAGTGGGACGGAATGCGGGTGCCGATCTGTGTCCACCAACTTCCCGTCCACTAACTTCCTCTCAGCCAGGGCCGGCCCCTCGTCGACGCGAACGGGCGCATCTTTGCCGTGCTCGCCGATCGACCTAATGCCCCCGCCTACGCCCCTGCCATCGCCCGCGCATTCGACCGGCTCGCTATGTCAACAACGACTTCATGACTGAGGCGGAGTTGGCCAAATCGAACCCTGAAAAATACCAGGAGAATTTAGTGAGGAAGGAAGCCCGTTGGGAGATGGGCATTGGTCTATGGAGTACATTAGATGAGCTAGTAGAACTGGCGGAGCCTGTAGAAGCAGCACAATAAACAACCATTCCATGATTAAGAAGTTGGTGGACCAAAGACTGAAATACTTTAAGCCCTTGAGTACAGCGGAGATCTGAGCTACTGCAGGACTTTCGATTCATGAGAGACCCGTGTTGCTGCAAATTATCAGGCGACTAGCGCATCTGGGGTGGACTCGAGAGGGAGGAGGTTGGTGGACGTGTTGGGTGTTTGCCAGAGTGAGTACAGCACAGATCTGAGTTACTGCCGGACTTTCTATGCATGCAAGACCCGTTCCTGCAAGTTATCAGGCGGCCAGCGCACCTGGGACGGAAGTTGAACCAGGTTTAATGTAGAGGGAGTTGGTGGACACAATGGATTTTTGCCAATGTTCAAGTATGACGAGATAGCTAAGGCACTCACTCACTTTATAGTCATAGAAGACACGTTGACCCCAACTATCAGGCCCCAAACGCATCTTGGGCAAAAGTTTAAGCACGTTTAATTTAACAGACGCGTTGCGTTCATCTTTTTATTCTAGCCTATTCACACGTCCTAAACCGTGTTAACATGTTGGATTTCACTGCAGTGACCCCTGAGTCCATCATGATGCCACACAAAAAAGTCACAAAAAAGTCATACCAACCTAAGTGGATTTCAGTGTTAGTCCAACCGAGTTTTGGGAGAAGATGAGATATTACAAGTCCCGGGATTCAAGTTCAATACAAATGCCTCAGAAAGATTTCATATCATTAAGTAAGCTTGGTGAACATCCCACAGCGACATGGACCCCCGGGGAAGTGAGAAACAGTGCCAAAGTTCAACAATGGGAGTTGGTGGACGGGCAGTTGATGGACGGGTAGTTGGTGGACGGTGACCAAATTCTTTGGAATTGGCGGCCCCCTTGTTAAACTCTGCTGTAGCATGAGTATCATGGGTCTCACCGTAAGCTTGGTGAACATCCCGCAACGACGTGGACCCCCGGGGAAGTGAGAAACAGCGCCAAAGTTCAACAATGGGAGTTGGTAGACGGGCAGTTGGTGGACGGTGACCGAATTCTTTGGAATCGGTGGCCCCCTGGTTAAACTCTGCTGTAGCATGAGTATCATGGGTCTCACCGTAAGCTTGGTGCACATCCCACAGCGACATGGACCCCCGGGGAAGTGAGAAACAGCGCCAAAGTTCAACAATGGAAGTTGGTGGACGGGCAGTTGGTGGACGGTGACCGAATTCTTTGGAATCGGTGGCCCCCTTGTTAAACTCTGCTGTAGCATGAGTATCATGGGTCTCACCGTAAGCTTGGTGAACATCCCACAGCGACATGGACCCCCGGGGAAGTGAGAAACAGCGCCAAAGTTCAACAATGGAAGTTGGTGGATGGGCAGTTGGTGGACGGTGACCGAATTCTTTGGAATCGGCGGCCCCCTCGTTAAACTCTGTCATAGCATAAGTATCATGGGTGTTACCGATCGACTCAGAGTTCACCCGAGGGCCTCCATCGGTAGCACCAGCAAAAGCCAGCAGAAGGTTCTGGAAGTTGGTGGATCATCAGTGATGCATGACCGTGACTTGTTTGTTTTCTTCACCCACCAACTCCCCACCTACTTCACTAACCACACCACTGACCCGAGCAAGCACCACAAGGCTCCAATCCACCCTTGACGCGCTAGTGACCGTGTTATGTACTGAGCCACGAAGGAAGGAATATCCAATCAGAATCCCAGAACGGAGTCGAGCCATGAACTGGCGGGTGATCAGATGTCGAAGATCAGCCATTCTCGGAACACCACAACTCAGTAAGGGTGACCGACTGACTAGCCTCTGGCTGCGAGAAGGGGAGTGTCCTATGCCAAGCCCGAGGAGATCGCTTGGGGGAGGCAAGAGGACAGGATAGCCAAGATCGGCAACACAAGAGTATAGCCGATAATTGTGAGTAGTCATCCAGTGAAGGCCCGAGAGAGATCGACGGGAATTGTGTTGACCCGAACCAGATCGGGGAGATCGGAACGATCGGGATCAACCCGAGTCGGATCGGGGCGATGGCGATAACGAGCTAAGAGGAGACTAGAGGCATATCCAAAGCAGGAGAGAACAACTCAGGTGTGTGTTGGAGTTGTTGGCGATGACCAAGCAAAGGGCCGAGATCCGAGCTCGGGAAGTTCCCGAGATGAGCGACGGAAAGTCGGAGCGAGGAGATAGAGAGAGGACCAAGGCGAGGTCATAGCGCGCAAGACGGAAGTGACATCAGACCATGCAGGGAACCATGGAATAACATTTATTTTCAGGATAGTGTACAAGATGTGAAGTAGAGGTTTAAATACTAGAGTCGGGTAATTAGTACAGGTGGGAATAAGTACATGAGGATGCAATGAGGATGCAACGAGGCAAGCCATGAGGCAAGTACACCATGTGGAGGAATGTATCAAGTGAGCGTGAAGAACAAGGTAAGTGACTAGAAAGGAAAGAAGAGAGCATGTGAATAGATGGAGAGATAGATGGATGAAGAAGAGATAAGACATGAGTTCTGGGATATATAGAGGAGAAGGAGGAGAGCATATGGAGAGAGGGATGGATAGAGTGAGAAGAGTGATAAGCATGAAGGACACACGAGGCGAGCATTGGCGAGCGATGTTCGGGAAACTCGGACCGGAGGATCAGAACATCGGGCGAAGCTGAGTTGTGCGAGAGTGTCGGATATGGATATTGACATAGGTGAGAGTTATGCATAGAAGTACCAAGGTTGAGTGGTACCGTGGGAAGTTGGACTGAATGGATCCGAGGTACTGGTAGTGAACGTCAGGAGGCTGAAGGTTTGGAACGGTGTTCGCATGGGTGCCTATGCGTAATGGAGCATGCATGAGGCGACGTGAGGTGAAGCGAAGCGAAGGCGATGCGAGGTGAAGCGAAGCGAAGGCGATGCAAGGCGAGGCGAAGCGAGATCGGGCGATGACGTAATCGATACCCGATCGGGTCGGGACGACTCAGGTTTGCGCGAGCAGGTTCGGGAATCCTAGATTCTTGTATTGCAGCATACCCGAGGTAATGCAAGGCGAAGCGATGACTAAGCGAGCTGAGCCGAGTCGGGCCGAGGTCGGAAGATGACGTAATCATTACACGAAGGCTCGGGTTGGCGCGAGGAGCTTCGGGAGTACCAAACTCGGTTCGCGGGACTGAGCGAGTACCAAGTACAACAGGAGAATGGACCCGAGGGGATTCAGATGAACCGAAGGGGACTGACCAGTGCTGGGTGACAAGTCCGGAGGTTCCAGTGTGAACTAGAATGGCCAGTGGGTGAACGGGAGGATGAGGTGAGGCCAGGCGTGGCCGAGGCGAGGAGGAGTAATGAACGTGGGGATCGGAAATGAAGTGAAGTATGATTCAGGTCAAGCTGGGCATAGTCGGTTGGGATCGTGGGACTGGATCCTAGGTCATGATGATACAGTAGTGGCAAGAGCGGCCAATAGGTGATCAAGACGAGGAGGGAGGCCAGATGTGGCCGAACCGAGGAGGCGAGCTATAAGCGATACTTCATCGGGCGAAGACTCGGGTTCTGAGATAGGTCGGATGAGTGGGACTATGATCGTCGGGGGTTGGTAAGAGCCTTGCTGGTGGTTGATGAAGTGTGAGCAGAGGTGACGGGAGCACAATCGGTAGTGGTTTTGAGTGCGACCAGAACCGATTATCGGGAAAAAGAAATCTGCGTGCGCAGATATAACAGACCGGCAAAATGCACTGGTGGAAGATGACAGCCGCCGAACGGTCAAAGCACATCGCGGCGATGGACGAGGCCGGTGACTGCCAGCTTCGAGCCCCAAAGACATCCCGGGGTGCCCATCCAGCTAAATTGAAGGAGACCGTGGACCTCAGCGAGGATGAGGGCGAGGAGGATGTCGAGGACAAAGGGAAGGATGCAGTAAGAGCCGAGGGCAAGGAGGATGTCGAGGACGAAGGGGATGCAGTGAGAGACGCCGGTTCAGCGGGTGAGGACGAGGATGACAATGACGAAGATGAGGAGGAGGAGGAGGAGGAGGAGGAGTCGGCTGCTGCTGCCAGGAAGACAGCAGCAGCCAAAGCCTGCAAAGCCCCTGCCCAACCGCCCAAGACTAAGCACGTCTGCAAAGCCACTTCCGCACGGCCCGCGCCCAAGACCAAGGGCACCCCGAACGCCAAGGGCGCCGCCCCGAAGGCCACTGCCGGACTGCCTCCACCCAGGCCCAAACCCAGGCCCCTTGTCAAAGCGCCCGCATGGAGAAGGAGAGCGCCCCCCCCCAACGATGGACACCATGATGGGGGTTTTTGATGCTAACACGGGAGAAACAACTCCGCAGTTGGGGAAGCAGAAGAGACCAGCAGAGGATGAGGGAGAGCGAGGGGAGTTGGTGGATGGAGCGGCCGACGACGTGTGTTATATCCGTGCGCCAAGGCTCTGATTCACGTCTATCACACTCCGGCACAACTTGCTCAACTCCGGTCCACTCCGGAGTTCGGAGACTACCGGGACTCCGGAGACCGCCGGAACTCCGGAGACCGCCGGAACACCGGAGACTACCAGAACATCGGAGACTTGATCAGCACGACTCCCGCAGTCACAGGACTTCAGTATCGATGGTAACATTCACTCCACATGCATCTCCTTCTTCCCCAAGCTTCGAAGTTTAAGCATATCACCTCATGTTGATTATCCGAAGCATTCCTGATTTCATCCAACTTCTCATTCCGCTTTTGGACGTCTTATTGTTTCCTATTGTCTTCTCCACATGTACCTCCACATGCTTCCTCCTTATCTCCTTTACATTATATTAAGACTCTACACTATTTAATCTCCCTAGTTTACTTCCTGTTCTTCAGTAGTTTAATAAATGTCGCTTCCCTCCCTCCAAAGTGGTGTCTGTCGCTCCCCTCATCTCCCTGACTCCTCTAGACTCTGTCCTTCTTGTCTCGACGATTCCTGGCAGTATACGCTCACCCTGCGCCTCAGTGGTGTTGTGTCAATCAGCTCCGCCGGCCCTCCTTTCCGACTCCGGTATCTCGGAGACCGCTCCGGACCGCCGGTAATCTCGGAGTACTTTCCGCTCGTCCGGCCGACTGTCCCTCTACCCCGCTCCCGCGACACGGCTCATAACAACATGCTAGCCACCAGGCGAGCACGTTGGATGGAGAGCGAGGCAGCACGGCAGAGATGCGAGGTAATTATGGCGCAGTTGGGTAAACGGAAGAGGGGAAAGGTGGAGTAGCACATACATAGGTAGTTGGTGGACAATTGAAGTTGGTGGCGTAAAATATTGGCGGCCTTCATTTCATTGAATGCTCAAACTGATTGAGTTTGAAATGACCTGCTCTGAGGCCGTGCATCAGGGTGGTGGGCCGGGTGAGCGCTTCAAACCGGAAAGCACATTACAGGAAGTTGGCGGACTCCCTCCGTCATGCCATGTTTTGTTAGATATGTCTCATTGAATCATATAGAAAACAATAACACTACTATAGAACGTGAAAAGAAAAAATGGAAAAAAAAATTGATAAGGTCGATGTCGGGGGTTGGGACGGTGGACGGGGGCGTCGGGGTGATGTGCAGGAGTGGCGGTGTGATGTGCGGGACGTGTTGTTGATGGGCGATGTGATGGGGAGGCGGTTTGATGGCAGCGCGCCCCCGTGATGGCAGCGGCGCTGGGGACAGAGTGAGCGGTGACGACGGCAGTGGCGACAGGCGATAAGGACGGCGGGGAGGGTGGCGGGGAGGGCGGCAGCCTTCGTGAAGGCAGTGGCCACCACCCGGCGTAGTTGGTGGACGGCCTTGGGCGATCTCCCAAGTCCCCAACACAGGGGATATAAGGGATTCCCAGCATTTCGCCTTAAACCCTCTAGTTAGAGAGGGAACCCCCCCCACGTTCCCTCTCTAACTAGAGGGGTTAGGTGGGCACATTAGGTGTTTGATTCACGGCCCATGGCGTAGTTACTTCGGGGTTCGATTGTTTCAACTATTCTTCTAATTTGCCTCGATGTTCTCATCCCGACACGTTGAATCATGCCGTTGATTCACTCTCTTATATTTCTGTGGCCTGGGCGCCATCGTAATGTACGCCGACCCGGCAGCATCGAGTTTTCGAGTGTCTAGACATCGTCAACCGTGCTCATGTTGGGCATATTTCATTCCTCTTCGAGCGCTTGGTTTCATACGAGACTTCGGTTCAAAGGAATCGAAGTCTGGCTTCATTTACCTCTCATACTTTCTTTCTGGCTTGGATTTGAACCCAGTCTCGCATCCACGCACCGACCTTTCAGCTTGATATTTTCCATCCATGGATTGAAGCGGGACTTCGAGGACTCTGATCTCGTTTCTGATACCCTCTCTGTGTTAGCTTGTGTTTTTTTTCATCGGGGCATCGATTGGACTTCAGCCGTTCGATCCAGGTCGACTTGAACCGGTTGTCTGACTGGATTTCTGACCAGTTGAACTTGGGGGTCGGTTCAATTGTTCTCCGACTCAAGTACTGATGATACTCTATAGTTTTATCCCAGTATAGTCCTTGAGAGACCGAAACTGTGTTAGTTTGAACCCAGGTATGTCCGCATTCGATTTTTTGCGGTAATTTTCAAACCGACCTTCGTTAAAGATATTCAGGTTCAAACTTTGTTCAATCCCTTCAAGAGGGCCTTACTATGCCCATTTAAACTCCGGTATGTGGGTATTATATCCTAGATTCAATTGACTGACGATGCGCGGTTTACTAGTCAATCTCCTTCAACCCATCATCGACCATTCACACTTGAGCTCGATGAACCCTTGCTTCGATGGTCAACAGGTATATCATCTATGTATTACATTCCTCCATTCATTCATTGGCCTACCTTGTATAGTAGTTGAACTCAACTTAAGTACCGAAGCCATGTTCAAACTTTGACATGACCTCAACCTTACCCAACGTGAGTTCGTTTCATCCTTCCTCCACTTCCATACCACTCACCTTTCTTCGATTGAACCACAGGGACTCGACCAGAACTTCAATCTCACTTGAATCGAAGGCCCAAACTCTGATTGTTTGACTGGAGGTATGGTCGACATTGCATCTACAATATATTCAACTAACCCTCTGATGTTCTAGTCTATATTCAACTCAAGCACGACATAACTGACCTCCATGGATGCTTGGTATGCTCCTTCGACGGCTACTAGGTACGTGGTATCCCATTCCATTGTTACATTCATTAATTCTTTGAGCAGCGTTCAATTTCGGGGACCTCGGGGATGGGCCGCACCTCGAGTTTCTCATTTTTCGGTTTGAGGTACGCGCATTTCTTTGTTATGTTTCTATAGCGTGGCTAATCGTTTCTTGGTTAGTAGATTCGATTTGAGGATAGTCAAGTTCACCTTATTCAACTCAGCGCCGCCCAAATTCAACTCAACGTCGAATTTACCAATGCAAACCAGCTCTGTTCTTCCCCAGGTAAGCTTCAACTTGAACTCCCAATCTGCGTCGCATTACTGACTTTGGTTTCGTTCTGTTCAACCAGACTCTCGCCGCCGACTTGAATGAATGGAAAAGTCGTTGCGCGGCGCAGCGGGAAATCAGCGAATAGAGTCAGCGCTCCCCAAATAAACTCCAATTCAAGTACTCACCACTCGAATTTCAGTCATTCTGCACTGCGGGAATGAATCCTCGGTGTCTTTGATTAAAACGAAGCCAAATTGAATTGAGGTACACACTTTCTTACCTTTCCTTCGTTGAATCCATGCTGACTGAAATTTTATTCACAGTTCTTCCCCGCGCCGTTCAAGCCCTCAAATTTCAAACCCTTCAAATTGAAAGCCCTTCAAGTTCCCTACTAGTAAGACTTCGTTTCGTTTCTATTCAAGCCGCGCACTCTTTACTAACCCAGATCACACAGGTATTTTGAAGATGTCCAATTTATTCAGAGCTATGTACGTAACGGACATGCGGCGGGTACGGACTCGGAAAAGGAAGGGATGGGGAGGGGAGAGAGGAAAGAGAGGGGGGCGGGGATGCAGCACAGCGGATGCACGTCTGCGCAGTGTGTGCGCGCCAACTCGGCCCGCGGGCATCTCCGCGCGCAAGCAGAACCTGCAGCGGGGTGCGCGGCGACTCGCCGTGCACGCACACGGCATGTGCATGCGCAGCTGCACCACCGCCGAGTCGAGTTTGGTGCAGTCTGCACTCGAATCCACGGTGCGCGCGGGTATGGCAGGGAACGGGGGAAAGGGTGGAGAGAAGGGAGAAGGGGACGAGCCCGGGGACTCGACATACGACACAGCATGCGCGTGCGCATGCGCTGCGTCACTGCCGAGTGCGAGATGGACTCGGCAGTGCGGCGTTGTGCACGAGGGCGGGGAACGGGAGGGATGGCATGGGGGGGGAGGGAGGGTGAGGGCAAAGATGAGGGAGATGGGGACGAGCACAGCGCGCAGGGCGCGCATGCGGCATACGCATCCCCCGTGCAGGGGTGCGCGGCGGTGACGTGATGGCGGGGGATCTGAGGGGAACAAGAGCGTGGGGAACGAGGGGAAAGAGAGCGTGGGGAACGAGGGTAGGAACGAGAGGGAGGGAGATGGCACTGGGGCAAAAAAAAGAGAGGAGGTACGCACCTTCCTTGCCTTTCCCACCAATCCCGCGCCGACCAGCGCTGACGACGGGCACATTGCGTACGGCGGGCTGTAACGTGTGAGTAGGGAAGGAGATGGGTGCGGGAGACGTACCTTGTGCACGCAGTCGGACGCAGGGAGGGGCACGACCTTCGTCGGCCTCCCGCACATCTTCTTCTCCTGCACGGGCGCCGCCGCCGGCTTGTGCTCCACCTTCACCTTAACCTTCTTCCTCTTCCTCCCCCTGCCTCACCACCCTCGTCGTCGGTCTCCCCTCCCCATCCTCCCCTCATCATCCTCGTTCGCATTCCCCTGTCCCCATCCTCGATGCCCACCTCATCCCTTTCCACCAAACACCCCCACCCACTCACGCTCCCACTCCCCAACAACTCCGTCCCCTCGACGAACCCTCTAAGTAAAGTCTTGGGCCCCTCGAGCTCGCGCATGAGGCGCTTCTCACGGTTCTTGAGTACGTGGATGTATTCGATCGCCTTGCCGAGGACATTCGCCTTTGAGCACTTGCGTGCAACTTTGACGCCGTCGACGAAGCCGCGTGCGTCGATGTGGTCTTGCGGGTCCGAGGCGTCGCCACCTTGAAAAAAAAACAGTTTAGTCAATTGTTAGAGTAGACGGGAGGATAGCATACCGGGAGAGGGCTCGCCCGCCTTGATCGCGGCCGCCCTGTCAACGACGCGCAGCGTGGGGACGGCCTGTCGCAGCGACTGGATGCGCGCGTTGAGGTTGGTGCGGTACCGCCGCTCGATGGTAGTGTGCAATGTTTTCAGCCGTGATTGTGTCGTGGTCTGCACTGGGGTGGCGGGCGTGGGCGGTGCGGTCGGGGCAACGGGTGTTGGTGAACGCGGACGCGGCGGTGTTGGGTGGTGGATACGAGGGGCAGGCGGGTGGGATTGGGGCTCGCTCCCGATCTGGATGGCGAGGACGAGACCTGCGTTCTTGCGAACGCGGTTGGCGAGTTCTGCGGCGGGGTCGTCGGTGGAGGCGGAGTATCGAGTGGGCGCGGCACGCATGGACGGCGGGGGGAGAAGGAGCCGGTGCTGCCGCCGCTCTCGGACTCGGACGAGGGCAGCGGGGACGGGGCTTCAAAGGTGAATTGGAAGGGTTGATCGTGTTGATGCCCATGCCCATGCCGAGGTCCATGCTGGTGAACTGGGACATGCCGTCCATGTTGTCCTCCGCAGGCCACATGCTGCTAAATTCCCGAGTCGTCATCGCTGGCTTGCATGTTGTGCTGGGAGTGGTTGTGTAGGAGGAGGTTCAGGGGGTCGCTGGGGTGGAGGCCGAGGTCGTTGTTCATTAGCGTCGACATGGCCAGAGGAAAGAAAAGTCAAGATCGTGCCACTATTGGTGGCTGTGTTCACCTGCTTCCCCGGAGATCCGGGTCGTGATGCCCCTATTTATGAGCAGAGGGAGAGCGGGGAGGGAAGAGGCAGAGAGGTGAGTGAGAGAAGACAGGCAGGGACCTATGCATGAGTAAGAGTATCAAAATAATGAGACTTGTTGTTGTGAGCTGGAAGTAGGCCATTTGGGGTGGTCCTCATGGCATAGAAACCAAATAAACCCATACTGTATTTGATTAGCAAGCTGTGTACAAGGGGGCACGAGGATTAAAATCCGGAAGGACGATGCCGGGGTGGGGTGGGGTGAGTGGATGCAATCTGGCATGTTCAACTTTTTTTTTCCCCATTCAAAAAAGAATTGTTCTGTGCATTTTCGCGCGAGTTTCTCCACAGTTGAGCACGTCAAAGCGTGTCAAAGCGTGTCAAAAGCACCCATGGTGTGTTCAGTGAACAATACAAGCTCATAATTGGGTAGTTGGTGGCTTTCAGAACCTCACCCACCATTTCAGTCCAACAATGGAAGACCAAAAAATTATTTTCTAGTGTAAGGTGGCAGTATCCAGAGTATATAAGAGTACAAACCAACATTCTGAATTCATAATGTCCCACTTCGGATCCAAATCTAACTTACCACCCTCCAAAATTATCGGGCTGATACCTTGGCATTCGTATTTTGTGCGCCGTCCCGACACTTTGCACAACATCCTGTCTACACATTGCAGGCCTTCCATGGCCAATTGTGGCCAATGCCACAAACGGCAATGCATTCCGACACCAACTGGATAAACTTCACGGGAACGAGTGTATTTGGATGAGGCAAAAGAGCGTGGGAAACATGAATGTAGGAGGTGGATTCTGGGAAGCTGAAAATCATGGAACAAGAAATAAAATATTGGGGGGTAGGGGGCAGTTACCCAAAATCAGCGGAATGTGAAAAAAATGGGGCTATGTCCTCCGGAAAAAAAAAATGTTCCCCCTTGGCCGTGCATCTCATATTTTTCTTTTTGAGTCTCGACACGTCCCAGTGGGTTCTCCACCCGATTGCGAGGGTTGTCAGCACAGCTTTGGTTTTTGTATAGTAGGCTCGATTTGAATGTTTCTGCGGCACCAGGTGAGCATGAGGTGGAATAACAAAACACGTTGGGTGAGAGTACAGTGGAAATGTGTAAAGTCACAAACGTGGCCGTGATGTGAATAGTCCTGGTGTTCCCACGGTTGCTTTCCACTCACTTCAAATCACCTTATTTAAATAAATAGATTTTCAAATAAATAACACAGGAGGTACATACAAACAAAATAGGCCAGGACTGCATATGATGGTTCAAAACTTAGACTGTAATCAACTCAACCTGTTCTTCCTCCAACCCAAGCTCTTCAATATCACTATCCACTTCCTCCACCTTCCCTGCAGGAACATTTAGCTCGGCCAAGCGAGCCAAATTCTGTTGGTGCTGCTCTTTCGTCTCCTCACCGATACCGTCAACCCTCTCATCAATATCCAGAACTCTCTTGGCTTGTGACGAGCGCTCAAAGAGTGGCTTTGCAGTTTCCCACAGTTCCAATGCCTTCAACAAATACCCATTCTTTTTGGCCATGTCCCCAAGTCGGATCATGCACTCTGCTCTGCTGCGGTGAACATCCATGTAGGCAAATCCTTCCAAGGCGACAGTGAACAGGCTGACAGCGGTGCCTTCATCGTTCTGCATGAGGTGGACATCTCCAATGAATTGCAAAGCCTTGTAAATTCCGAGCTTCTCCTTTGCCCTAAGAGAGTGTGCAAGTAGGATTATACTCCATGTGGGATCGTGGTGTGGGCTCCAGCGAGTAACATCTGCCAGTCTCTCCAAACAGTGACTTATGAACTCAGAAAACTGTCCTAACCTGGCAGCTTTGAGACATTTGCAAAACAGGGAGCATGACATATCTCCTTCTCTGAGATTTAGATCGGCTTGAATCACATCACAGGCAGTCAGCAGCCTCTTGAGTCCAATTTTGTTGAAAATGGCTTGTGATGCATATATTTTCTCCTGGATCACCTCACATGAAACTCCCATGGGGACCTCAGCTCCAGCAATATTTATCAAGGAAAGACCCTCATGATGCAACACCTCCCCCTGATAGGTCTGTAGAAGTTGCCTGTGGAGGGTACAAGCATGGGCATACTCTGATTTGAATACATGAACTTCTGCCTGGCAGTTCATCAGGAGATAATTCAAGTCCCCCAGGGACAGACCACACAGCTCTAGGAGAGCTTTGGCTCTTTTAACAAGAAAGATGCACTCCCAATAATCACCCAACAGTTGGCAGCACAAAGCCTCAGTGTAGAGTCCATAAGCCTCCAGTTGCAAATTTGCAGAGAGCTTTGCAAGCCTCTGTAGCTCCTGTGCATAGGCCTGGGCAGTGATATAGTCACCAGTTAACAATTTGATCCATGAAAGGCGATACAAGGCTGCAGATTGTCCCCTGATGTTTCCATGTGACTTGGCCAAGGAGAGGCCCATTTGACAATATTTTAGAGCTGCGGGAATATCAAACTCTGAGTAATAGTAGCCTAAATTAGTGTAAAAGGTGCCTACGGTATCTTTGTCAGTACCCATCATGGTTAAACAGAGAAAGTGAACATACCTTCCAAATCAGGATCATCCAAAGTCTTCAACCACTCCAAAGTCTGAGTAATCAGTGCCTCGGGATGGGGGATTGAATGGGTCTTATTGTTACCAAATAACCTAACAGTGAAGGATGCTTTTGCCCTATGATCCTCTGAGTGTGGGAGGAGGCTGAGTACCTTGTTCACTAGAGGTGTTGCACCTTTGGCAATGTTTGCATTGAACAGGAGGAAACAAGATGTGCAGGAGATGCTATCTGCTAGATCGGGATGCTCCGGGTGTAGTCCGTTTTGGATAATATTGTGAATATTTGTGTAATTTGAAGTCAGTCGTTCAACATAGAGAGCTGATGACTGTTTCCCCCTATCAACTGCATATACTTGCAAGAGCTCCTGGAAGTGTTTGAAGAGTGGTCCGATCATTTCATCTCTTGGTGGCTGGAATTTTGCCATGTATTCTCTGATTGGTACCAGAGCCTTGAGCCGCTTGTGGTCATCAGTGTAGGCCAAAGCAGTGCGAAGCAAAGCCCTTTTACAATCAAGGATATCCTGAATTGCAAAGTTGCTTTGCTTCAGTTCAACATCTGAGAGCCCATCCGGAAGGATTGACAAGAGACTCAGAAGCTCCTGGGAGTGAGGTGTGGATGTGATTCTAGGACTTTCAAGGGAAAGCAAGATGGATGATTCGAGATTGGATCTTCGGTCATAACCCTCTGAGATGACTGAGGTATGCTCTCTCTGCCAGCGTGACAAGATTGCAGTGGTGCCCTCCACATCTACTGCATGAGCAAGAAGGTTGATTGAAAGTGGCATATTGTCCGTAAGACTCAAGACTTGGTCGATTTCCTCCATTGGGTGTCCATCTTCTGTGATAGCAATAAACACCTTGCGTGCAGCCTCTTGTGCCAAGGGCTCCAGAGAGGGCAGGAATGGCCGTGTCCATTGCACTTTGGAGGGTCTTTCTGCTCCTCGCATTGTAATCTTGGACTTCATGAGCAAACAAGTACACAGGAAGAAATGAGAATACACACCATCAACGCAAGACTGGCTATATCTGTGAGCAGGGAGAGGAATTCCTCAACCTCTTTGCGGGATTCTACTGGCTCCCAAGCAGTCTCAAGGTTGTCGAGAATCAGCAAAGTTGTTGAACCCTCTGAAAGGTGGTGGAGAACTGCTCGAGTGAGGTCTTGACCAGGCTTCATTCCAAGATGGGCCCCAATGAGACCTGCAAGTTCCACCTTGCTTGGTGCAGTGTCACAGGCAACAAAGAACCGATTTCCCTGGTATTTGATAACAATTTCTTCATGGTGTAAGACAGCTTGTGCCAAACTGGTCTTTCCCATGCCCCCTGCACCTAGAATAGCTATCCTCGGGGTGTATTCCCTGAAATGATGGAGGATATCAGCAAGCTCCGATTCACGTCCATGGAATATTTTGGGTTCTGCTGGCAGCATTGAGATGGAGTTAGAGCTATGATGTCTATGAGCATTGACACAAAAGGACCAGGGTTATTAACGATCACCTTGCATATGAACCAGAATACATCCTGCTAATCTGTGTGTCTGTTATTATCACTCTTATCAACAAATATCCTCACATACAGATGATGCTGAGTCTGAACTGGATATCGTCTCAATTGCATTCAGCACCTCCTGATGTCTGATCTGGGCCTGTTCTTCCATTTCTCTGGCAGTGGACATGATATCTGAGGATTTGATCTGCCAACCAGCTTGAGTGGGTGTGTCAATCTGCTTGAATGTGCAAAGTGTTCACCTGAAAGAACTTGATTCCCTCTTGCAATCCCGTCTTGCAATCCTTTAGCAGCCCACCCAATTCCCCCTTTCGGAAGAACTTCTTGACTTTGCTGCCACTCTGCTGGGCTTCAATAAATGTATAAATCTTGTGGAGGGTCCTAAATGTGTTGTGTGAGCCATGTGCATGTGTATGGGAGTGGCGGGCTACTGAGTGAAATTTGCAATCTCATGCAATGTGCTGGGTGGTAGTTCGATACCGGTGTCTGATTTGACATAGACACCAATGATTGCATTGAGAATGTTGTGAGTTTGCTCCATCAACTCAGCGCACTCATTTTTGTCTTGTTTGATAGTCTAGGGCAACATCTGAGAGCCATACTGGTCAATTATTTTGGGAATATACCTGAACAAATTTCAAAAGTGACTGTGTGGTATTTACCATGGCTTCCAGCCCAGGGATCTTCAAGGTGTTGACTAGGACGTCGAGTGTGTTGACTGTGATGGTAACACATTTTGAGATATTCTCCAAGCGGACTTCAATTATGGTTTGTTGACGAGGCATGATGGGAAAGGGTTGTGTCAGGTGGGATCCTTGCAGGCTTTATACATTTGGGGTCTTGGTAACCTTTGCTCTCATTGGATACTGTTCATCTTTTCTTCTGCTGTGTAGGTCTGATGGTCCATCCAAATACATCTAGTTCTGTCTTTGATATTCCACCAGATCCTCCAAAAATATGCAATGCAGTCTAGGTATAGGGCAAACAGTGCAACCTATGTACTTGTCAGTGTATTATTTGTTCATATCATCTACAACTCTTCTTTGCTCAGCCACCTCAACACCATCCAGATTCAAGGAATCACCACATAAATCACTCAAAACTTGTGTATATTCCTGCCACAGTGCTGGGACAGCATACAAGCACCCACATTCATTTATGCACTACATAAAATGGTAGCATGTGAAGCGTACCACAGCATTTTGGTTTCAGAACATGTTGGTTGGTCTGTGCGAAGTACATCTTGTTCATCACATAAGTAGATGATATGATTTTCATGGCAACCAAAGGTGGAATAGTACATACAGTGTACTGAGGGATTATGGCTGCTATTCCAGGCCTGAGATTTGGGCTCCCCTTCCAATTCACTAGAGTAAGGAATTCGGAAAGTGTGAGGTTGTGTATCAACAAGCACCACATCCCATGAGCTCTGACATCAACTTTGAGATGCTGTGATATTTGGTTCACAGCAACACAGAGGAGATGTGTTGTGTGGTTAGATGATATGCTGCTGTGCGGCGGCCATGGAGACAGAGAATGATGGAGGATTAGGACACTTAATAATTGTTGCCAAACTTCTAGGCCATCAAGAGTGTTTGCATCCAGTGGAGTCCATGAGGTCCATACTATATCCTGCTGGGAACCTTGTTCACTGTCGACATGGCTTGGACAAACAAATATTTGGTTAAAAATCACGCCAGAACAATTGTGCCACTATTGGTGGCTGTGTTGACCTCCTCGGTCCGGGGAGCCGGACCGTAATGGGGCCCCTATTTACAAGCAGAGTGAGAGCGAGGGGAGGGAGATTTGGGCTTAATCCTGGATGCTCTCCAGGCTCAAGCAGTGATATGAACAGTTCAGGAGTAAACCCATGCTGGATTTGAGCTGCATGTACATGTTAGATCTGAAAAGCACAAGAAAAGTGTTGACAAGTTCTTATTTTGAAGCCTGAAGAAAATCCAGCAAAGCCCGAGGGCCGAGACTCGACCTGTTTATGGCCTCAGAAAAGATGTAAGAAGGATCCACTGCTCGGTTCGTGAAACACTTCAAACAAACTTGGTAGGCAGTCGTACGGTCACGTTACCTCCATTGATGTGTTGCGCTTGGGGCTATTTGGCTGCAACCCGAGTCAATGTCGCTGGGAAGTTGTCGTTCTCAATTGAATGAACTCTTGTAGACTACACTTCAATTCCGCAGTCGGGGTTAAGTTGTTCTATCGATGTTCAAAGAGGTCAATCATTGTGTCGTGACTGGGGGAAGACCGAATATATTTAAAGTGCATATCCTTAGAGGATGCACCTCCCATAACGGGATGGTCTACACCCGCGGGTCGGTAGATGACTACAATCACTTTGCTGCTGTAACCAGGGATTCGGGTTGGACTCGGGATCGTTTGTTGTCGTATTTCTTCAAGGTACATACAATGTCTATTGACCCTCACACACAATTTATGCCCCCAGAACGAAAATGGACTCCACCTGTGGACCATCACGAAACACTCGCCTAATGGCGCAGATACTTGATACGAAGCTTAGAACGACACGGGGTAAGTGAGTCGGTAACTTAGTTCACACAGATGTAAGTGGGGAACAATACAATGATAATTCATAGTGAAGAATACATAGTCTTAAATACTATGAGGCGGATAGCCTTGGTGAGTCAAGTAGGAGTCATAGGAACATTCTACTATGTTCCACAGATATACTGATTATTCTACATAGTTCTACGATGCACTATGATGCACAGGTTAATACTGATGGCTTGCCCTAGATGCCTGATGGCAGTAACTCCAATACGGCCAATGTTGTAGTTCAAGAGTTCAGGGTCAACCTAGACCGTTCTCTTCAGACTGAAGAGAACGGCCTGCGGTGCCGACACTATACATAACCCCCGTGAACCAAACACCGCGTCGAGTCCACATCGGGACACGACGGAACTGGACGTGAGGTATTAACTACAACACCGCCTGCAGTTCCTGTTGTCTATGACAACCTCAGGGCTATCTTGCGCTAACTGACACTTTCTCAGCATTTTTGCTCCTACTGACCCCGGGCTGACTATTCCATGTCCGTCGGGTCCACAGATGTGCGGGTATTGTGTCTGCTGTGATTATACAGGCGGGCCGCGGTAGTCTCCCGTAGTCAGACTCCACAAGATATATGATAGTCGATATAACTTTTATATGGAGTCTGATTTTA
>JARKIB010000790.1:0-26151 GCA_029378385.1 Mycena metata | reverse complement strand
TGGAAAGGGGCGTGAGGACCCAAGTCGGGTCACATGCAGAACTATACAGCGCTGCGTGACTTCCCGTGTTAGGTCAGCGCTCGAGTTTCGACCAAAGAAAAGAGCCTCTTACCTTCAAGCCATGTCGAGCGCAAAAAAAAGGTCGGTGGTCGTCGTTGTGGAAATAGAAAAGTCTTGGCTGATCATCAACGTTAGCCGAGCTGAATCGCCGATCTTTCCCACCACGTCGAATGGCGAACTCACCACCGATGGCGAATTACCACCAATACCGCGAAACTCACCCACGCCGAAAGGCAGGCGCAAAAGGAAGCTGAGGAGGACCTCCTCCTCGCGAACAACTATTTCGAACGCATCGGCCGCCGCCAACGCATCCACGAATACGCCGTCTATCATCACCTCAAGCACACCAGCAAATCGACCCTTCGCCTCGTCGTCGAGACGTTCAACGACCTTTATGCCTCGGAAATGCAGGTCCCCCCGCCCCTCCGCCCTGCAGACGACAAGTTAGACGCCAAAGCCGCCATCGCCCGCGGCCGTGCGCTTGCCTTCACCGAAGGCACCCCCGAGGCAGAGCGTGCGTGGGCGTACGGGTTCACGTACACCAATGGGGAAGCTGCAGAACACTACGACGCCCAGGCCGTCGAGACTGAGTGGGCCGACCGAATCACCAACCAAGTCTTGGCGACGCTGAAACGGCGCAACAACAATGTACCGAATCTAGCTGCATTTTGCGATTTTAGCGCTAGTTAAATGCAAGGCATACTAGGCTTCGAGTTGTAACAAGCTAGCTTTCTAATAGGTGCAATATTCCTATTGGGACTCTGTTGGTGATATAAAGGAGGGTCAGAGTGAGCTCCGGCTGCTGACCGTAGTACAAACTTAGTGCTAGGCGCGTGAACAAGTGTTACACTAGGGGAGTATACGCATTAAGGGGATTACTATGGTCTAGTACCTCATAGTGTGGGCTAGCAGGCCAATAGACGACTTCCAGAGAGCACAGGATAACGAGAGTTACCAGCTAGCGATAAAGAGGAGAACATGAATAGCTAGTGCGCTGCTAGCGGGATAGCACTGAGCTAGGGGGGTTCCATAAATAACTTGGCGCTAGCTTCGGGTTTATCGGGCTAGCTGGCGATAGCGACGGCTAGGAGAAACTGTCGGCATGAGAATATGCCGAGTGATAGATCAGGTGATCGACGCGACGCGTTTGAAGGCAGCTAGCTGCAACAAACAAACCAAGAGAGATTTGATAAGATGGCACGATGACTGAACGACTAGATGTTCAGTCCGTGCGGGACGGAGGATTGGTGAGCAGACGATGGCGGGGGGAATGGTTTTTCCGAGTCGTTTTGCAAATACAGAGAGTCCGGGAGCTGTAAAGCTGTACGGAATTGGCAATATACCCAGCCTAGGCCCCCAAGATGGTCAGCTAGCTGACTGTCTGGCAAGCCTAGCGCACGATAGCACCGGCTAGCTCGCCGTAGCGGAGCTGCACGGACCAGTTTTTACTCATTTCACTTTACCTCATCTCTTTCTCTCAACTAGTATAAAAAGGACATGTAAATACCGCTGAAGACCAGTTCATGCCCCGCTCATCGTTACGACGATAAGGGTGTGCTCAGGCCTAGCTAGCGGAGATAAAGTATCTTCTTCGTTTGTAAAGTCTATAGAAATCGAATCAGTGTTGTTGGATCCACAAGTAACTGTGTGAACCGATAAGCAAGGGCTCGCGTTGGGAGCTTGTGAGCGGCGACGACCTCCACGTATAAACCAGGACCGAGCGCACAAAGAGAACGTTTGAGAGTTGCCGTTGACTTCGTGGTGGACTTCGCAAGGGCTACGCATTGGGTGACTAGGAAACGCCTCCCGTAAAACGGACCACGACCAGCACAGCACTTTGGTAGAACTCCTTGGTCGATTCATTGGCCGATTAACGGAGCTTGAGTGAACCCTCTAGGTCCATTATAAGCCCAAGTGTTAAGGAAAAGAACTTAGATTCAAGGTTCTAAGTCGGCACCCAAATATCTGTTGATCTGGGATCGTCATAGAGAAGAGAATAGCTGGCGCAGCATAGTCCGTAACTGGAAGTTTTCAGAAGACGCTTTATCACCTCGCCTAGGACGACGTAAACACCGCCTAGTTAAAACCCTTTTTACCCCAACCCGTTCATCCCATCCCTTGGGAAGACTTGTTTCGGTCAAACGGTTGAGCTAGCTCAGAGTTGGAGTTGTTTGTTGGGATAGTTGAGGCCATAAATCATTGCTCGTGCACTCGGGAATCAAGCCAGCAGTCGCATACTACGGCTCGGAACCCGAACTCACTAGGAAGACGCGCTAGTCTTAGTGTTATAATCATAAGGGGATTGGTGTGTTGTGTTAGGTTTTAGGTGTGGTGTGTTAGTGTTCCAGCTAGCCCGCATCTTTAGCTTAGCTAGCCCCAATTCACTGTTAGCGCATCTTGCCCATTTCATCTGGAGCCCACCGCGAGGGTTCAGTTTGATTTCGAGTGCAATAGAGATTGTTTTGGTGGTTCAATTTTGAACAAAAACAAGTCAGCTTTTTGAAAGCGAGACCAAGAGAAACGAGTGTCACAAGGGAAACCCCTCCCGAGTTACATCGGAAGGATTTTCGCTTGCAGACTTGAACAATCTGCAAGTTGGAAGGAGTTGGAGAGAGAGCATCCTCAAGGTCACTCGAGTCGAGCTCTTGAACCTATTCCAACCAATGGGCATCGACCATATGAGTGAAGGTTTATCACCGTCATTAAATTGGTTCTGAAGTTGCTAGTGTGTTAATACGGAAGGCAAAATTCGTTGGACGCA
Organism: Mycena metata; assembly: GCA_029378385.1. Classification (NCBI taxonomy): domain Eukaryota; kingdom Fungi; phylum Basidiomycota; class Agaricomycetes; order Agaricales; family Mycenaceae; genus Mycena; species Mycena metata. The sequence goes on along the minus strand of JARKIB010000790.1, from coordinate 23,330 downwards.
GTTTACTGCTCAACTTGAAAACTTGCAATCCTGTAACACTTGAACTTTGGTTTCGAAGATTCTGAATGTCCAAGCTGCACTTAACTGAGCAGTTGATCAAAGAACGTCTTCGAAACCGCCAGAAGGAAAACTGGATTGGTCCAGGGTCAGCATTTCGAACTTGCGGCCTTCGGCCTACACAAATCCTGGACATGTTCATCCAGTATAGCACTGTAGTGGCTGAGCTAGCCCTTCAGATGCGACTTGCACCGGTCACGGAATGTGCAAGCCCTGCAAAGGGAAATTTCAATCCGATAAATCAGTTGGTTCTACACTGGTTCAAGTCGAAGCTTCCAAAATATTGGGATGGAATGTTGAGTATAATGATCAGGTTACTCTGGTCAGGAAAAACTCGCAATTCAGCTTAGATATTGTGGAAGGAGGTGGTGTTATGTCCGCTTCGAAAAATGAAGAGTGAATGAAGGGTCAGAACGATGAGGTTCGTTAGCCACAATTTTGTTGGCTAGCTTGAATCGGAATCTCTATGGCACTATATTCAAGGGATGAAGTGAATGCATTGAGACGAGTTCAGGATTGGTTCTGGTCGCATTTTTCCTTGTGAAAAGGGGAAGTGTAATGGGACCTTGATTCTTGCTCACAGGAAGCTTGGTGAAGTTTCTGTTCGGGTATTCAAAGAAGAGACTGGTCGGACATTGGGAATTGGGCACGGTCAAAATACCAAGCACTAGCTCATGTCAAATCGAGGTTGATAGCGGGTTAAACAACAGAATTCAAAGTCAGACTACTAGGAACCTAAACTGGCTCAACCGCGGGCGGTTGAAGGATCAGTAAAGGGGAGGAATCTGAAAAAAACCACATACAAGGAAATGTCAATTGTCCTTGGGGTTATACATTCTGTGGTTCGATTCGGTGAAACCTTGATAGCCAGTGAGAAGAAAAGTTGGGATTGGTTTATTAGTGGTTCAAAACTGAGCATAAGATGGGCGGCAAGGCCATTTGTGCATGCACGTTTTGGACTGCTAGCTCGAGGATAGTAGCTCGTTGAAGGCGGGAATGGGGTTCTCTGGCCGTTCTGAACCTGCACTGACTCACCGGGGACGGTTGAGCTATAGTGAAGAGGAGGAGGCGGAGAATCAAATCACATTCATAGAGAGGTCAATTATCTGTGAAGGTTGAGCATTCTGCAGTTTCAACGATAATACTCAAGACCAGTCAGCAGCTCGTATTGAGAAGGGCCACAGCATGGGCAATGAAGATTGAGTGCAGTTGAATCGGTTGAATCGGCAATAGCCGAAGCCTGGTTCATGCAGAACTCAAGCGGACAGTTGATTGAAATATAGGGCTACGTTTTCTGGCTAGCTTGATCTGGAACTGGCTCAACCGGGGACGGTTGGAGTTACAGTGAAGGGGAGAGGCCGAGAACAGCAGCTGAAGTGCGGAAATGCAATTATCAGGCCACGGTGAACTTGAACTAACTCAACCGGGGACGGTTGATAGGTTAGTGAAAGGGAGAGGTCTGGAAATACAGTGTTATGCTCAGGGGAATGGAAACTATCCTTAAAGCCCAGCATCCTTATGGTTCAATTAGCAGAGAGTAGAGGAAGTGCTGTATATCAGCATGTAGAGCAAGCCTTGTGGACTGTTGAACAGGCATTATCCAAAGTCTGCTTCGTTCAGAACTCAAGTAACTAGCTGGTTGAATTACCCTAGGATAGGTGGGGCATGGAAGCGAACCGTTCGGGCAACTGTGAACCCAAACTGACTCAACCGGGGACGGTTGAAGGATCAGTGAAGGGGAGAAGTCTGGAAGCAAGGTCCTTGCAGCTAGGCCTGGACATAATCCTTGAAGGTTCAACTAGTGAGAATGCGGACACAGTAACCGAAGTGTGGTCATCTTACCATGTATTAAGTTTGTGTGCTTGCTGGAGAGCCCATTGCTCAAAGGCTAGCTTGGGTTAATTCCAAGCTAGAGTGGCAGGAGAAAGAGATGAAGTGGTTGCACTTCACGGATATTGCATAAAGACGGGTCAAATCATCGCATTCACAAGCAGGCTCAACCGGGGACGGTTGAATTGTTTAGTGAAGGGGAGAAGGCCGAGTTATAATCCATGTTAAAGCTGTAATATTCCGTGGGGTTGCATCTGTGAAAAATTTCGATTTTCAGCTTGAAAGAGTAATGGAGAATGTGGGTGGAATCAAGTTGATAGCTTCGATTGAAAAACTCGAATTAATTCTTGGTTTCTTCCTGAGAGTGGTTGTGAACCAATAGCCAGAAGAAGGGTGCAGACCCAAAGAGATGTCTAAAGAGTGTGGCAGAATCGTGAATAGAAGTGAGCATGGTGTGAGGATGCAGCTAGCGCTACATGACTTGAAGGCAGGACTATCCTGGATTGGCCGAGGTCATTCACATAGCGTGCCTGGAAACTCTGTTTAATGTGCTGCAGCACTCAGCTAGCTTCATGGAATATTCACAGAGGCACACTTGAAAGAATATGGGAAGGTCGGACATAAGGAGCATGAAATTGGACAAAGTACCGTCCGATAAATTTCTTGTTCTTGTTCACTGTCGGATGAAAGCAATGTCAATGAGCACAGAAGTAAGCTAGCTAGGAAGGGGGGAGCTAGCCGAGAGCAAACCACTCTTGGGAGTAGCTAGCGACTCGGTAGCCGAGCTAGGCGATGATATTGATGATCGAGGAAGCCAGTAACCCCAATTGGCAACGGTTGGCGGTGCGCTTGGACGGACCTCACATTTGATACGGAATTTTGCAAAGTAATAGCAAAAATCGTTGAAATGTTTAGGGACTTTCGAAAATCAATGGACAAAATGTGAACCAAGCTAGCAGGCATGTGTTGGACTAGTTTGAACTAGCTAGTGGTTAACGAAGTGGATAAACAAGGAGCGAGCATGTAGCGGAGGACTATATTTTAAAAATCTTGCCACAAGTCCTGGGGAATGCAACTAGTACGCTAGCTGTATTTTTGAAAGGAGGCGGCCAAGCTCTTTTTAGAATAATGAGCTCGCACGGCTAGGGCGATGATATGTTTATTATGCTGAAGTTTTACCTCGCCATAAGTATTGGAGAGCCACTAGCGGCAGGCAGATGCTCAACAAACATGAGCTAGCGTGGGTTACATTTAAATCAGAAGGAATCTCAATAGTGCTAGCACTAGCCTTCGAGTTTTCCTTGCCCAAGTCCGGATTCCCTACTTAGTAAATTCACACAAGAATTGAACGGTGGCAACGAAGGTTGCATTGGATGGATTTAGCTACGCTACGGCAACTACAAAAGACTATGGTATTCGTGTCTAAGCTTTTGGGAGTCTAAGTAGAGGTAGGTAGAGGAAACGGTGACAGGACTAGCGGTATTCAGAGCGATTGAGACGTGTATAAAAAATGAGAAAAGAAGACGCGCGCCGGGGGCACTCCCCAACGGCCAAGAACCTACGACGATGGCGGCGGCATCGGCGCATCCTTTGCGGGAGCCGGCACTGCTGAGCCCGGAGGCAGGAGGTGGGCGTTGGGACGGCCAAAGACAGGCGGCGCGGAAGGAGGAGAGAGCGCGGCAGGCGCAGTAGGAGTAGCAGATCTACCAACGAAGATCTTGTTGGCACGCGTGTTCAAGTTCAGCACGGGATCCACAGGGCGCGACATGAGCCGTGTCGGCAGCGGCGTGTAGAAAGTGTTGGCAATGGAGTCCGGCTGCGACTCGTCGCGACGAAGAATGCCCGAGGTGGGGTTGTCGTCGAGGTGCTCAATCTGGAGCGCGTGGAGGGAGGTGCCTGCGAGGACACGCTTGCAGAGGGAATCCATATGCTCTTTGTCAGCGGGGTCTTCAAAGTGCATCTGCATGGCCTCCACGGACGACACGTCGGACGCGTTGATATATGTCAAGATGACGTGGTCGTTGGCGCGATCGAGGTCCTCGATGGAGCGAGCAAAGAGGCGGTAGTGCATCTCGGTGATGCGGCGGGCCTCGACAGCGTGCTGGAGGACCCGGACGAACGCTAGCAAGCAAGCATTAGTTCGAAACATAGAAAGAAATAAGATATAGAGGCGTACCGTCAGAGGACAAAGCATAGAGAGGGCGGAGAGCTTCCTGCATGATAACATCCTCTTCATCGGTGTTGGTCCGAGAGCATTTAATGCCACCCCGCACACACGGTTCGCAACGGGCTCCAAACTCGCCGTCGCTGCAGTCCTTGAGACGATTGATGCAGCTGACGCACTTGCACGGGGACTTGCACCAAAGCGGGGGGAGAGCCAGTCACCGACGAGGACAGAGGGAGCGCGGATTTGCGCAGGGAGCGGGCGAGCCAAACCTTGCGACCAAGCTAGCCATGCGTCAGTAAAAGAATAGGGAGTGAAAGATTAAAGGGAACTTACGGCCAGGAGGGGCGGTATCAGAGTAGACCGCCGACAGCAGCAGCTCCTCACGCGAGGTGGGAGGAGGGTGCTCGTCGGCATACGCCTTCTGCTCGGGGGTCAAGTACCCCTCGGGGTCGGTTTCCTTGTTCTTGCCTTTGGTCTTGGAGGAGGACGCGGCAGGAGGCTTGGGCTCGGGCTTCACAACTTTGATAGTTGGCTTGGGAGGCGCTGAGGGCTTCAATGGAGAAGAGGGCGGCTCGGGCTGCACAGCAGCACTACGAGTGGCGCGAGGACCGGTCGAAGGACCAGTAGGAGGACGCTAGCATAACGTTGTTAGTACTAGAAGGAAGCTAGCGGAATGTTGTTACCACCGAAGGCGCAGACGCGTTGGTCGCGACACTCTCCACTGAAGTAGCGCGGCCCTGAGTAAACAGTTTAATCAATGGGCGGCCGCCAAAAGTGGGAGAGGAACGCACCTTTGCTGAGGGCTTATCCAAACGAGGTTTTTTGGCTGGAGGCTCATCCTCCTCGTCAGAATCGTCGTCGAAAGCCTTGGAGAATGACAGAAGGGTGCCGCTCTTGATAGCAACATTCGGGATCTGGAAGTTGGCAGCAGGCATAGCGACATCAGCGTTTTGCTAAGAGACAGGGGTTAGCAATGATAACGAAGTCGGCGACGGGACTTACTAGCGTAGCCTCGAGGCCGGCGGGCCATTTCCAGAACATGTCGGTGTACTCGGCCTTGCGAGGTTTGAGATGGAGGTGGACAAGATATTTGCTAGCTAGCGAGATGGCGGCGACGAACGCGCAGATGTCCAACGCCCAGTTGGGGGGGAACTGGCGGTAGAACTCAATCTATCTCGGGCAGTTAGTAGAAGAATGAAAAGAGAATGGCACAAACGTACCATTAGAGGGCGCAAAGTGTTGATCAACGGGACGGCAACAGTAGAGTCGGAGGACTGGATATGCTCCACCTCGAAGTAGTACACGAACTCCGAGAAGCACTCAGCCTGGAAGAAAGACCAGGGAGCGAGAGAGGAAGAGCGTCCCACAGTGAGCGGGAAGTTCGTCGGCGGCGGCGGCTTTGCTTTTCTTGCGGGCCATGGTGGTGAGAAGAGAAAGGGAAGTGGGGCAAAATTGGGCGAGCACAGCTAGCGCCTCACATATTAGTGAGACACTAGGCGAGCGGAGCCTAGCCGTGAGAGATTACTCACGAGCTAGCGACCCTGAGCAGCCTCGAGGGACCGCGGAGCATCTCCAGAAATAACATTTCCGGAAATGGCCGCTTCCTTTCCCACAGAGATCAGGCACCTGTGCAAAGGTCAAAAGTTTAAGCTGCGGGCTGGTGTTATAAGACCAAATTGAGGTTGGGCAACGCTAGGCAGCCTTAACCAAGACATGCAAAGGGCTAGGGACACAAGAGGGGGTGTCTAAGACTAAGATACGCGGCTAGCGATGATGCATTTGATCAACTTCCTGAAAAGGCAGTGATCTGACTTCTCGGAAATAGAAGGCATCATTGTGGGTGCTAGCGTGGGTTTTTCCTAGTAAGGGAAGCTAAGTTCGAGTGTGCGAAAAATGGATGAAAGTCGAAAACTTGGAACGTCTAAAAGGCACTATGCATGGGAATGCAAGAAAGACCAAAAAATATGAAACGTTGCTTGAAAGATATCATTTCAGCAGCTGCTAGATAGGAAAGTACATTCGTATGGACCACAACCGGGGACGGTTGAGATTTAGTAAAGAGGAGATGAAACGGCGCAACACCAATGCACCGACATCTAGCTGCATTTTGCGATTTTTAGCGCTAGTTAAATGCAAGGCATACTAGGCTTCGAGTTGTAACAAGCTAGCTTTCTAATAGGTGCAATATTCCTATTGGGACTCTGTTCGGTGATAAAGGAGGGTCAGAGTGAGCTCCGGCTGCTGACCGTAGTACAAACTTAGTGCTAGGCGCGTGAACAAGTGTTACACTAGGGGAGTATACGCATTAAGGGGGATTACTATGGTCTAGTACCTCATAGTGTGGGCTAGCAGGCCAATAGACGACTTCCAGAGAGCACAGGATAACGAGAGTTACCAGCTAGCATAAGAGGAGAGACGTATGAATAGCTAGTGCGCTGCTAGCAGGATAGCACTGAGCTAGGGGCCATGTTCCATAAATAACTTGGCGCTAGCTTCGGGTTTATCGGGCTAGCTGGCGATAGCGACGGCTAGGAGAAACTGTCGGCATGAGAATATGCCGAGTGATAGATCAGGTGATCGACGCGAGCGTTTGAGGCAGCTAGCTGCAACAAACAAACCAAGAGATGAATGAATGAGATGGCACGATGACTGAACGACTAGATGTTCAGTCCGTGCAGGAGAGGAGAGGATTGGTGAGCAGACGATGGCGGGAATGGTTTTTCCGAGTCGTTTTGCAAATACAGAGAGTCCGGGAGCTGTAAAGCTGTACGGAATTGGCAATATACCCAGCCTAGGCCCCCAAGATGGTCAGCTAGCTGACTGTCTGGCAAGCCTAGCGCACGATAGCACCGGCTAGCTCGCCGTAGCGGAGCTGCACGGACCAGTTTTTACTCATTTCACTTTACCTCATCTCTTTCTCTCAACTAGTATAAAAAGGACATGTAAATACCGCTGAAGACCAGTTCATGCCCCGCTCATCGTTACGACGATAAGGGTGTGCTCAGGCCTAGCTAGCGGAGATAAAGTATCTTCTTCGTTTGTAAAGTCTATAGAAATCGAATCAGTGTTGTTGGATCCACAAGTAACTGTGTGAAATAAGCAAGGGCTCGCGTTGGGAGCTTGTGAGCGGCGACGACCTCCACGTATAAACCAGGACCGAGCGCACAAAGAGAACGTTTGAGAGTTGCGTTGACTTCGTGGTGGACTTCGCAAGGGCTACGCATTGGGTGACTAGGAAACGCCTCCCGTAAAACGGACCACGACCAGCACAGCACTTTGGTAGAACTCCTTGGTCGATTCATTGGCCGATTAACGGAGCTTGAGTGAACCCTCTAGGTCCATTATAAGCCCAAGTGTTAAGGAAAAGAACTTAGATTCAAGGTTCTAAGTCGGCACCCAAATATCTGTTGATCTGGGATCGTCATAGAGAGAGAATAGCTGGCGCAGCATAGTCCGTAACTGGAAGTTTTCAGAAGACGCTTTATCACCTCGCCTAGGACGACGTTAAACCACGTCCGCCTAGTTAAAACCCTTTTTACCCCAACCCGTTCATCCCATCCCTTGGGAAGACTTGTTTCGGTCAAACGGTTGAGCTAGCTCAGAGATTGGAGTTGTTTGTTGGGATAGTTGAGCCATAAATCATGCTCGTGCACTCGGGAATCAAGCCAGCAGTCGCATACTACGGCTCGGAACCCGAACTCACTAGGAAGACGCGCTAGTCTTAGTGTTATAATCATAAGGGGATTGGTGTGGTGTGTTAGGTTTTAGGTGTGGTGTGTTAGTTCCAGCTAGCCGCATCTTTAGCTTAGCTAGCCCCAATTCACTGTCAGCGCATCTTGCCCATTTCAACGCCTCAAGACGGCCGCCGCGTGCACGACGACAACGTCTTCCCGAGGAGCAGCAGCAGCACCGCGCCCTCCCTCGAGGAGGCCAAGCTTGCGGTCGAGCGCATCAAAACATTGCTCTGCGCCTTCGCCCCAAGCAGGAGTGCCGCCAGTCTGGTGAGGTACATCCTTTATTTCTTTATTTCTTTCCCTTTGCCTGATTAGGACACACAGAGCGCTACCAAAGAAAAATAATTTGTCGAGTAAAATGGTCGTAGATGTACTTGTATTCCCCCACTGAATTGAACCGTATTTTCTTGAGCCACGCAAAATTGAATCGTATTTTCTTGAGCAAAGCAAAATACATTTCGTACATTGCGGCAACATGAGTGAACTAAAAAAATCAGTCCCAACGTCGCTTCCCCCGCTGGAAGAACGGCTCTTGGCCTGGTTTAGGGACGTAGTCAGGCGCTGTGGTGGGGTCCTGGTAATCGAGGAAAAAATTGAGCCTTTCTTCGTAGCTGGCAGAGTCGGGTGGGGGGGCGGGATGACGGGCTCGGCGTCGGCGTCGTTTCCCTTTCGGAGTCCGAAGGCCACTCGGGCAGATCTTTCCTTTGGAGTTGAGGTGCGGGTGGATGTCGTTTAAGATACCCCTCATGCCATGCTGCAAAGCCGCGCTTGGCGATGGTCGCCCTTGAGCGGAATTCAGATGGGTGAGTAAGAAGAAATACATTGAAGTAGGCGTACTTGGCTCGACGCGCGCACTGATTGAGCGCCAGGTCTTCGGCGTGCTTTTGGCGGTACCGCGCACTCTCCTCACGCGCCTTCTCGGTGTAGGCCGCCCACGCATCTCCCGATTGCTTCAGCTGTGCACGGCGCTTGTCCATGTGCTCGCGGGCCTTGCGCTGCAGCTCAGCCTTATTTCTGGTCGCCCAGAGTCAAACCAAAAGCAGCGCAGGACGGAACTCTGTTGCGTACCTTTCACGGTATCGCAAACTAGCAGCCCGCTGCGCATCACTCACTTTCTTCTCCATGCGACCTCCCGGCGACGCCAAAGGGGAGAAGGAGTCAGAGGGGTTGAGTAATGTTGGCCAGACACCCAGGCTAAGATGTGGCGAGAGGTTGAGGATGAAGTGCTTGAAACCGCCGGTGGGGTGGAGTTTGTCAGAAGAAAGGCACTTTGGCCAACTTTTGCCGCCAGAGTCCTGTGCCTGAGGTCTGAAATCAAGTAAATTGTGAAAATTGCAGTATGTGCGGAGGGTTCATACAAAAAGGTCTGTCCGCCAGAAGTCCTACCGAGGAGTCATAATGCAGAGTGGAGCTCACCGTCCGTGGCGTTCGGCTAGTAACATGTTCGCTAGATCGTAACAAGTTCGCTATGCGCCGAAATAGGAAGGCGACTGAGCTGGGCCAAAGTCAATTCTTTTTGCTATATTCACGGTCTCTGGGGGGGGCGTTGAATTATTTAAATTTATTGCCTACGTACATCCTACTCGCTTTGACTAACGGTTACTTTACGGGCCTATCCCACTTGCAGTACATTTTGATGCCCTCCCGCCAACGACCCTCCCGATCCCTCTTGCGGCATTGGTGCTGCTCCGGTGTCGTGTCTTTAGAGCCGTTGATGTCCTTATCAGTGCGGAAGTCGTTGTAAACCCAGCGAAAGATCCCCGCCGGCGTGAACTGAGTGAATGAAAATCGAGTCTCATTCGGACCGATCTTGAGGTTGGAATGGCGCAAGATCACGGACGGTAGGAGAATGGTGGAGCCGGGGGGGAAGCGTATTATGAGCTTGAGGTCCCAAAGTACGAGGTGCCCGCCTCGGTCGGGGTCAAAGTTCCCGAGCGCGGTGATCGCGCACCAACCCCAGGCGAGGTTACCGAAGTCGATGTGCGGGAGGGTGACGGTGACGGCCCAAAGTTGTAGGTCGCCGTGGTGGTGAAGACGGAAAAGCGCTCTGGGAAGTTCCGTCGGATGTGCTTCGCGCGCGATTGAAGGCGATCCCAGTCGCAAAGGGCGGCGTAGGTGGCACGGTAGTACTCGTGCAAGTCGGGCGCGAAGACCATGAATAGCACTTGTGTCACCAGTTAGTATAGATACCGAGGCTACGGGGGGGGGACTCACAATTAGTCCAGCCGGCGAGGCGCTCCAGAGACTTGAGGCCGAAAAGGCCCGCAAATACCGCGAGATTGCAGACGGAGTGCGCTAGATTCTGCGAAAAGCGCTGCCCACCGCCCATTGCCACGCCGACGTGCTTCGCAGCATGCGGCGCCCACTTGGGTTCGGTGTAGATTTCGATGGCGGCCTCCTGCATCCTTGCGGCTGCGTCGTTGGCGACATCGGGGCCCCAGGTCAAGTCGTTAGGCGGAGAACTGCCCAAGACGAGAAGGATATTGCGATCGGCATCGATGACGGGGGTGGGTGTGCTTGACAAGGTTGAGAAACAGAGGGGGGTGTGGGGGAGCAGGAAAGCGTACCCGTCCCAATCAAAAACGCGCATATCTGGGCGTCGGCGGCGCATCTCTTCAAGATCGTGGTGGGCAGCGTCGGGCTCTCTTGGCGAACTCCTTGCCAGCCAGAGGCGGCGACTGGGGCGGCCAGGTCGTCGATGCTGATATTGAGCTGCAGTGCCGCGGGGGCTTGGCAAACGCGCTGGCGGGTGACGCCCTTCAAACGGCTGCTGGTCTTCGCGCGGAGCGCCTCGTGCTCCAGAGAGCGGGCGGCGCGATCCCTGGCGTGCTTCTTGAGGAGACGGCGCGCCCTGATCTCGGCGCTGGAGGCCTTCTTGGGCGGCAGAACTTGGCGGACGATGTGGATGACGGAGCCTGGCATCAAGCCGTTGGGGAGGCGGGTTCCTGGAGGGTGACCGGGGGGTGCAATGCGAATGAAGGTGAACGGGTGGGGGGGCAGCGTGGGGGTAGCACTAGGGGCGGGTTCACGCGGTGGCGGGGGGGGCTCGAGGTCGTCGTCCGACTCGTCGAGAGAGTCTGCGTCGGAGTCGGGGCCGTCGTCACGACGTTCAAGCAACTGGGCGAGGCGGACGTCTGGTAGGCGCAGGGCGACAGCATTGGCGAATGGGCTGTATTCCGCACCCGACCGGGTCTTGCGCCGACCTGGGACTTGGTTAGTTTCGACGCGCGCTGGGTTGGTGGCGAGATTTCGGCAGCTCCAGGGTCGGAGCCGTGTACTCACTGCTCTGGGGGCTTACCTAGATTCTCCCAATCGGCCGTTGCGAACGTCTGGGGGCATTGTGGACTCGGTGCGCGTACCTTTTAAATTCACCTGCTGGTTCGGGAATAATGGGTGTTGGTCTAAAAGGGGAGGTCACATGCTGATCTTGTTGGCTGATTTTGTTGATGATTGCGTGTGTCGCTCGCTAAAACTCGTCTCGCTTGGCAAGTCGTCCGTAGGCGTCCGTCGCGGTCCGCGCGCAAAATGGGGAAGAGGAAGAAACCACAAGAAGACCTCGGGGATGAACACCATTTTTCAGTCCCTCTGGAGGATTTTCTGGCCGGCCCCAGTGGTGCAACAATCAACGCCGAGATGTCCACCGTTGTTGAGCGCACCTCAGCCGATGGGCGCCGCATTTATAAGGAGATCATACCTGTGGCTCCTCCGTCGCCAGTCAAACGTGCACGAGCAGCCGAAGCAGAAGCAGCACGCGACCACTTATCCACGGATGTGGCCGACGATCCACCACTACCAACAATCAACAATGTTGGTTTCGACCTGGAGTCCGACCGATATCACATGGACCTAGGCGGTATCTTCGACCGGCCGCCAAGCCCCGTGCGGAATCCTCGGGCGAAAGCGTTCAAACCGTCGGTGCGTGGATCACCGAATGGGAGATTGGTAAAGGGACTGATTTTTTTTTTGGGCGCAGGATAAATCCTTGCATGAGTGGCGATCCCTGCGGGATGAGTATTTGCGGACGATTCTTTGATTGGAGGGCTGCGGCGATGCAGACGAGGATCTTTGCCCGGCCTGTCGCCAAGCGCCTCCGACCATCTGATGCAAACAATGCTTGGGTGACGAACTTTACTGTGCCGCGTGCCGCGTCGAAATGCATGCCAAGAATCCGCTGCACATAATTGATGTAAGTTGGGACGTGCGGTATCCTTTTTGTGGTCTGACGTAGAAGCAGGTGTGGAATGGGCGTTTCTTCAGCTGCCCATCGTTACGGGAGATTGGTCTGCGGATCCCACTTCACCACAAGGGGTGCGCGTCGCCGGCGAATGTGGATAATTTCGTGGTTCTCGACCTCGGCTACATTCACGTGGTCGCGGTGGCCTTTTGCGGCTGCGAACGACGGCATTCAACACAACGGCGCACCGAATTAATTCGCCACCGCTGGTACCCCGCCACCCACGAACACCCACGAACCGCCGTGACGTTCCACTGCCTCAACTTTTTCCTCATTCAAACGCACCAGGCGAAAACCACAATGTACGACTTTTGTACCTCGCTGGAGCGCGCGACGTGCGGGAGTGGGCGCCGCCGCCGTATCGCTATCCCGAACTCCTGCGCATGGTGCGCGAGTGGCGGCATCTTGAGATGTTGAAGTGGGCCGGTCGAGGTCACGACCCAAGGTGTGTGAATGGGACGGCACCCGGCGCACTGGCCGTGGAATGTCCATCGTGCCCGCGGCCTGATGTTAATCTACCAGAGGGCTGGGAAAACGCGGCTCCCGAGGATATGTAGGCCAATGCGCGGATCGCTCACCCTAACAAAGTGCCAACACATGCCACAGATTTCTATATTTCCTGTTTGTTGCCCTCGATGCCTGCTTCCGTTTGAAGCGCCGGCTGGTCTCGAGCAAGCTCCGCGACCCAGGCCTTGGGACGGGGTGGGCCTATTTCGTTGAGCAGGAGCCTTATCGTGCGTACCTTTTGACCAGAACAAATGAGACGGAGGTAAGGGCGACTTTGAGCTGGAGTTTGATGCAACAAACTGATGTGTTACCAGATGAGCACCTGCAGCGGACTGGCGGCGCTAGACTATGCAAACACGAAATTCTCGCACGGCTACAGCACCACCAGGGTCGGTATGGGCGTCTGCGCACGGCACGAGTTCGTCCAGCCCACCGGCGTCGGTGACTTGCAAAAGGGAGAAAGGTGGGCCGTATTACTTGGTTTATTCGCGCCGTATTGAAGCACGATCCCTAGATATTCGAATATCGATTGGATCTTTTCCGCCTTCATGCGCTGGAAGGACGAGCGTCTATTCAAGGTCGTGTCATACGACATAATCTGCCAGTGGTTTAAAAAGCTCTTTGAGCGGCTCGTCAAAATGCCCTCCCCCGTGCGTTCGCCGTCGTGGCGGCCCTCATGCGCTTTGTAATCCCGAAAAATGCACATTCATTCCCATACACTCGCCTGTCAAGTCTTTTCTCCCTCAACTTCTTGCTCGGCGCAGGGCAGACGGACGGCGAGGGAATCGAGCGGCCTTGGGCCAATCTCGGCGGCGTCGCGACGAGCACCCGCGAAATGGGCCCGGGCGCACGTCGTGATACCCTCGATCTCACCTGGGGTATTGGAATTGGTCAAAGTTAATAGGACTTGGTGCGTTAACCGATTTCACCAACGGAAAGAAAGCTGAGATGCTCGTTTAGCGGACTTACTACGTACGCGCCTTGACAAAGCGAAGGTCGAGGAACGCGAGCAAAGCGAGGCCTTTGAGACGTTCACGCAGGAGCAGGGGGCGCGGGTGGAGGGTTGGCGCGAGATGGTTCACGCGTTCGAGGCGGACCCCACGAAAAGAACCCTATGAAGTGAAGGTGAGGTAAGCGTTGTGTGCTCAATGCGGTAGGATCGACTTATTAATGAACACATATCAGGGATGACCGAGGCGGACGTGCGCTTAAGACTGTCGGAGGAAGAGCAGGAGAAGGGGGGGCCTTCTCTGCACGACGTGAGCCCGAGCGGCTTCATTTATGCGGGTTTGGACTTAGAGGATCAGCAGTATGTGGTTGTGGACGGCTTGAATTGATTAAAGACTACCCCCCGTCCGTGGTGCAGGCGACGCGTACGAGTCAACATCGAGCTGAAGAAGGCGCAAACCCGGCCCAGAAAATCGACATCGTCGCGATGCGGCGCAAGCTGTCCCGCGGCATCGCGCGCTTCCGTAAACTCCAAGCGACGTATACCCCAGGGGCGCTGCAGGCCCTTGCTCGACGTCCAGGAGGCAGGGGGGAAGGGCCCCCGGGAGGCCGAGAGGCCAGGACGAAACACCGGAGAAGACACCGTTGATGCTTCCGTCGGCGCTGACAACGGAGGAGCGGGGGGCAGGTTGCGTGGGGCAGGTGGTGGTCTACGAGGCGGTTGCGCGCGACGCTCAATGCGACACGGCGCTGCTTGCGTCTTTGGCACCAGCTTCACATCAAGTCTCGTTTCTTGGTGTACAAGAGGAACCATTCGCGCCATCAAGGTGCGAATACGCGATCACGGACGCTCGTCGCGAGGAACAAGAGCAAGATACGCCTGCACTCCGAAAAGTATCAGGCGGCCTGGAATGCGATTCGGCAGCTGCAGGGTGGGGATGCGAGGAAGGTGGGATGGAGGAGGCTGGTGCAGTCGGATATCCGGTTGATGGAGGACGCGGAGGATCTCAAGAAGCGCGAGGAAAGGCGGAAGCGGGAGGAGGAAAGGCGACGGGCGCGAACACGGCAGTTGATCGCGGGAGGGTGAGCGCGTAGAGGAGGAGGATGGGGACGATGCGTGGGAAGACGACAACGGCGACGGGGCTACCACCACGGAGAGTCGCCGTGTGGTCTCATGGATATGGACGGTAGCGGGAACGACTGGCTCAGACGCCGAGCTGGAGGAAGGGCTGAGGATCGAGTGGGCCAAGGTGTACGCCCGGAGCCGTCGTTGGAGGGAGGAAATACGGCTTCTGGAGGAAGAACAGCGGCGGCTCCTGGTATCCCTCGAGCACGAGGCGAGGAAGTGGGAGGCACGGGCTGGGCCGAACGTGATAAAGATTGGGGAGGTTGAGGTGGGATTTGCACAGGGCGCAATGGCGTACGCCCTGAAGCAAGCTGCGATGTACAGGGACATCGCAGCAAGGGCAGTCGTAACGGCAACGGAGGTTCGGCACGGGCGGGGAAAGAAGCGGATGCGGGCAGTGGTAGTAGAGGAGGCGGCGGGCGAGGAGGAGGCGGACGGCGGAGGCAGGAGCAGTGGTGAAGGGGAGGACGACGACGAGGACGTGGGGCGCGGCTTTTACAGCGACGATGAGTACGTGCTCGCGGGCGAGGATGAGGATGACTAGAGGTTTCGTTTGATGGCGTACTTTAATTTACTGCTCCTTTCCGGCGTTCTTTTCAATGTATTTTTCAAGTATTTCTCAAATAGGAAGTCGTTTGATGGATGTGATACGGGACGGCGGGGATGGATAGTGAGACGCTGTATGCATAGTATGTTCACTCTCCCATGCTTACCGCGGTTCTGCAAGGTTTGGGGCTTTTTTCTGTTTTTTTTCTTTCCGCGCGCTTCCTAATCGGGAAGCGGAATGATGGATGAGGCACAGAGAGCGTGAGCGGGGGCAAAGGGCCGCGGCGCCCTGTATGAGCCCTGTAATAGTTGCCACCGTGTTCCTGCACATTTTAGCAGCATTTTATATGCTTTTTCCCATTTTTTTCCCCTGCATTTCCGAATCGGGAAGCGGATTGATGGATTCCGCGCAGCGCGGTCGTGAGCGGGGGCAAAGGGCCGCCGCGCCCTCTATGCGCCCTGTAACAGTTGCCACCGTGTTCCTGCACATTTTAGCAGCATTTTATATGTTTTTTCCCATTTTTTTCCCCCGCATTTCCGAATCGGGAAGCGGATTGATGGATTCCGCGCAGCGCGGTCATGGTAGATGGAGACCCGCCTGAAAAGTGTGAGAGTTCTTGTACTGGTATGCCCGAGGGTATGGTAATTTAAATGTATTATTTGTAGGCGGTTCTGGATGGTTTTTCCCAATCGGGAATGTTTTCCGTCTGATTCGGAGCTCCGGCACGCCGGCACCATTGATCTGGAAACGGCTGACATCGGCAACATTGATCTCGAGACGGGTAGATTGATCTTGGGGCGGCAGGATTGATATCAGCATCCTGGACTGATGTCTTGACATGCCGGACATGACCCGGTGCGGTAACAGTACCCTTTTGGAACAGCCAGTTTTTGTAAAAGGTCTTGTGGTCAACGTCCATACCTTTTATAAAAACAAGCCCATATGAGGTGCTAGCTCAGCTAACACAGAATGGTCAGTAATTCAACAAGTTCTCACGCGTCTAAATAAACGAGTCTCTGACGGACAATGCTACAGGGTCCTTGAGCAGCCCCGTTCCGTCGCCTCTGTTCCCTCGGATAGCGCGACATTGTCTAGCTCGGAAGCGCCTAGCCTAAGCCCCATGTTCGGCAGCCCCACGTCGGCCTCCATTGAGGCAGCCAACAGTTTTCGCGTCGGGTTTCAGTTCTACCCAGACTCTCCAGTATTTTTGAGCCCGACTCAGTCCCTTCTCGCCAAATCAGCCTCTTCCCTCCTCAGCACTTCGGGGCAGTTCCTTTCCAGAGCAGAGCAGAACACTGGCCAGTCTCCGTTCCCTGACATGTTGGATCCCGTCGAATACGACCGCTGCGCCGAACTGCAGCAATGGGTGTCAGACGGCGTCCGCGTGCAGGAGGATACGTACAACCATGAGAATGATTTTTGCGGACGTCCCATGCGGGCGGCTCTCGACACTCTGCGGGGGCCTCTGTCTCCTTTTGTTGACTTTACGGCGATGGTTGCGGAAGGAGTCCGCCGGGCTGCAATACACTTCGCCAATGGATTTGGGTGTGCGCATTGGCAGCCGCGGTTCTTCCTCATCTCCGAACCCCGGTCATGCGCCGAGCAACCTGGACCAGAGTATGCCATCGCATCGCGGCCCTGCCGCTGCGTTCCAAACTCCCAGCACCCAAGCCGAGGCCAGTGCGGTGAGCTCCATGCACCCCATGCTCCGTGGGAGCTTTCGAGCCCGCATGTAGAGCGTCGAGGAACTTGAGAACGACGAACGAAAGCAGCGGAAATTTTGTAAGTTTAATGGAGATTATCTACGGTAATGGACTACTGAACGGGAGGCCTACAAAGCGACAAGTCTTACCGACGCCAGCGTCATCAAGCAGTTTGCAGGCGTCCGAAACGCAAAGCTGGAAGGAGCTTGTCGAGTGGAAGGGATCGTGTGGGCCCATTATGCTGTCAACGCCGTATGTTACCAGTTTTTTCCAGTCCCCCAATTGTCGCATCAAGTTAACAATCTGGTTTGTCAGACACATTTCCCCGTCCACACTGCGACCCACGCTCTCCTCTATGATTACGAGGCCGCCCGCCTGCAGACACTCTGCAGCGTCCTCGAAGATAACGGGCGGCACCAATTGGCCGCCCTCATTTTCGACTTCCTCGCCATGCGCCGGGTACCTCGAGCGCGCTTATCCCGAGGACAAAAATTACTGGAACGACCTGCTCATGGATCCAACCTCTGACGGAGCCAGTGATGCGGAAAGCGACCGCGACATGGACGACTACGACCTCGGTTACCCCACAAGTGATGAGGTGGACAACGACCGCGACTACAACACGGGGTACGCGGCCGCCGGACCTTCGCGCGCCGCCGCCGCTGACGAGAGTAGCGACGATAGCGATGTGGACGGCGATGGCAACGGCCCCTTCGTTACTCTCGATTGCTATAGCTACCCGCCTGGCCTGCCTGGAGGCTGGGGAATCCACCTCCACTAAACCAGGCAAGTCCTACGCCGATCCGTCCGCCGCATCTGACTCTCGACTAACACTACCCGACAGCACTCGACGTCGTGATGGCTTCCTTTCTAGGACTCCGGCAGCCACACGATTTCCTCCCAATGATCCCCTCCCAATGAAACTTGATCAGGTCTTGAACGTAACGTGTATGAGTAGGAATGCAGAAGAATCGAGGAACGAGATCGGAATCAGACCCGTGGCGCCCACTGTATGTACGACTATCTGCGATCTAGTAAGGAGAGTGTGCGGGATAACGGTGCTTGTAATACTATCAATCTTGCGACAGTTTCTGAGTCTGGGAGTG
The DNA here is from genome assembly GCA_029378385.1 of Mycena metata. Taxonomy (NCBI): domain Eukaryota; kingdom Fungi; phylum Basidiomycota; class Agaricomycetes; order Agaricales; family Mycenaceae; genus Mycena; species Mycena metata. Next base: position 5,371 of record JARKIB010000790.1, on the reverse strand, counting down.
AAGAACCACCAACGACAGCAGCACCGTAACCCTGGCAAGACACCCGTATGCTTTTCTTTCTCTTACCTGCAAAACCACCCGGGTTAGAATGACGTTAAGCTGGCAAGAACTGGAAGAGCGACTGGCGCAGGACGTGCAAGAGCTGGAAGAGGATGATGAGTACATATTCTATCCAGTTGAGATGGAACGCAACGACAGGGAAGGATACCAAGCATTCACCATGTACAAGAGGGTCGACAAGAAGGTACGACCGGTGTCCACAATGTTTCCCCCGGGACACGAAGTCGACCGCCGCATTCCCGAGGATCCAATGAAGACGCTTCCGCCCCTGCCCTTTCGCCCACCGGATTTCGCTCCCACGGAGAAGATTTCAAACGAACGGTTAGAAAAACTGGGAATCAATGAGGACGGATTCTTAAGCTCGGAAGAAGAAAAATTGTTCAAACACATCATGGTCCTGAACGAAGGGGCTCTAGCCTTTGAGGACTCAGAAAGAGGAACGTTCAAGGATGAGTACTTTTCTCCTTACAAGATCGCGACGGTACCGCACACGCCATGGGAATTTGAAAACATTCCAATACCGCCGGGGATCCTGGACAAAGTAATTGAGGTCCTCAAGCTTAAGATCGACGCCGGAGTATACGAGATGTGTCAGTCCTCTTACCGTTCCCGCTGGTTCTGTGTAATGAAGAAAAGCGGGAAGCTTCGTATAGTGCACGACCTTCAGCCATTAAACAAAGTCTCGATTCGAGACGCTGGAATGTTGCCGATCGTAGACAATTTTGTCCAAGGCTTTGCAGGTCGACAGTGCTACACAGTATTTGACCTCTACTGGGGCTTCGACGCGCGAAAAATGGACCCGGAAAGTAGAGACATGACCGCTTTCATGACACCCCTGGGGCTGCTGCGAATCACTTCTATGCCAACGGGTTACACCAATTCGCCTGCGGAGTTCCAAAAGTGTATGGTGTTCATCCTGCGGGACGAAATACCCGAGATTGCCAACATTTTTATCGACGACCTACCGATCAAAGGCCCTCATTCGCGGTATTTAGGTCAAGACGGAGAGCCCGAACGGCTTCAGGAGAATTCCGGGATCCGGCACTTTGTCTCGGAGCACGCACAAGATGTGCACCGTATAATGCATAAGGTCGAGTGCTCTGGGGCAACACTATCAGGACTAAAAGTACAATGCTGCCGTCGAACAGCCTTGATAGTGGGGCAAACCTGCTCGCCAGAAGGCCGTACCCCCGACACGAAGAAAGTCTCAGCAATCCTGGACTGGCCGCCACTGCAGACAACGCAAGAAGTACGGCGCTTTCTTGGCCTGTGTGGGACTGTTCGGGTGTGGATCAGGAACTATTCACTTGTCATACGGCCACTCACGGAATTGTACAGGAAGGACTACGAGTTTGAATGGAACCGACGGCGGCAAGAGGCCTTTCAGGTAATTAAGAGTCTAGTCGCGAGCGCCCCAGCGCTGAGACCCATCAACTACAAGTCAATGGAGCCAATAATCCTTTCGGTGGACTCTTGTCGTGAGGCGGTGGGAATGATTCTAGCACAAATAGACGAGGAAGGAAGACGGCGACCGGCCCGATATGGATCAATACCTATGAGCGAGCGCGAATCAAGATATTCGCAACCAAAACTGGAGCTTTTTGGTTTATACCGAGCACTTCGTCACTGGCAAATCCACATTATCGGGGCAAAGGCACTCACCGTAGAGGTAGATGCCAAGTACATTCAAGGACTGCTAAACAATCCCGATCTACACCCTGACGCGGCCGTGAACCGATGGATTCAAGGAATCCTAATGTTCCATTTCGCGTTAGTACACGTACCCGCTACCAAGTTCCAAGCGCCCGACGCGTTGTCCAGGCGACGACCCGCAGAAGGGGAAGAAGTAGAGAGCGACGATGATAGTTGGCTGGACGATATCGCCCTGTTCATTCTGTCAGCAAGCCCGGCTGAGCTAGAAGAGAGAGGGCTGACCTTGCCCTCGTGTCATTTGACCCGCAAAGGACAAGAAAGCCAGCTGCGAAAAATCTTTCGTTTCCTTAGCACGCTGGAAGCTCCAAGTTTTCCCAAGCCACAGATGCATGCAAGGTTCATCCAGCAAGCAACGCGCTTTATGATTCACGAAGGAAAATTCCTCAAGCGAAGCCCTAAAGGATCGCCGTTAGTCGTGATAATGGAACCTAAGGATCGCCTACGGATCCTCAAGCAGGCACATAAAGACTTGGGTCACCGGCATGGATTGGGGGCAGGAAGCATTGAAGATTCGATTCTATTGGCCGCGCCTTCATAATGACATTGAGCATCACGTCGCATCATGCCACACTTGTCAAGTCAGAAGCGTTAAGAAGATGGAGGTACCTACAACCGTTTCAACCCCGGCCATGCTCTTCCAGACAGTGTATATCGACATAATGATGATGCCTGAGGTGCGCGGACTAAAGATGATCGTGGCCGCACGGGATGATTTATCCGGGACCTGCGAGGCGCGCGCATTAGCAACCAAGACAGCGGATGATCTGTCCTTGTTCTTCTGGGAGCAAATCTATTGTCGCTACGGGTGTCCACGGAAGGTGGTCACTGATAACGGGTCCGAGGTCAAGGCAGGATTCAAGCGTCTCATGAAGCGAATGGACATACCCCATGTGCGTATTTCGCCTTATAACAAGCACGCATCTGGGGTAGTAGAGCAAGGTCACTACACCATGCGAGAAGCCATTGTTCGTTCTTGCGGAGGGAAGATTGAGCTGTGTCCCGAGAAACTTGCTATTGCACTACTAGCGGATCGTATCACTGTAAGTCGCGTCACGGGCTTCTCCGCGTACCAACTGCTTCATGGGACTGACCCTCTTCTTCCATTCGATTTGACCGAGGCGACCTTCATGGTGACTGGGTTTCGCTCCGGAATGACCACTGAAGAATTATTGACACTGCGAATTAGGCAACTGTCAAAACATGAGCGAGACGTAAAACGTGCCGTCAACACCCTCCGAAAGGCCCGCTTTAGGTCAAAACAGCACTTTGAAAAACGGTTTCGAAAAATACTCCAGAAAGAAGAGTACAAGAAAGGGGAATTGGTCTTAGTACGTAACGTGGGAATCGAGACCAAAGTAAGTTCACGGAAGAAAACTGACAACAAATATTTCGGGCCGTATGAAGTGGAAAGGAAGAACCGGGGAGGTGCGTATATCCTCAAGGAATTGGACGGGAGTCTTTTCCGCAATAACCCAACCGTGGCATTCAGGTTACTTCCATACATCACACGGAATCACTGGTTTATGCGGCATGGATGGCTGAATGAGGAGGACGGAGGCTCTGATTCGGATGATGAGGATGAAGAATTGTTCGAATCATCAGAAGATGAAGCCTAATTCCATGAGGCGCATCAGCCAAAAATACGAAGGGCGGAGATGCAGGGCAACACAAATATGGGAATTTCGAAAGAATGCAGGGAACAAGAAAAACAAGTACAACGTCCCTCAAGCCCATACATATATGTAGAAACCGACTCGCAAAAACTCCCTTGGGAACTTCCAAAACTCCTCGCTTTATTCACAAGACACATTTCCGTTCTCATAATGACTGGTTATTCACCTCCCTACTTTCGCTTCCCAAGTCAGATAGATGTCCACGATGGGCGTACGAGTCGAGCGGCCTTCTATGCCACCAGATCTGTAGGCGACCTGCAAAGCTACCAAGAAATCGGACCCGACCATGTGCGTATAAAGCTTCGTTACTCGTAACAAGTCGCTAAATCCTGACACAACTATTCATGAACATTCATTAAAGAGCCTGGCTGCTCCTGCCCACGATTACGACCACAGCTTCACGAATTTCGTCGAAGAGCTGCCCATAGCCCCCACCTACTGTGAAAGCTTCACAGAAGAACCTTCAGCCTCACCCACTCCTTCCAACGGTATCACCAGTGACTCCGAGCGCAGGCCATGGTCTTTCTATACTCCAGAGGGGGAGAACCACCATCCTCACCCACCATCTCCGAAAACCCCTGTCGAGTACATCCGTGGTCAGGACTATGAGATCCTGAAACCAGCGCACAAACAACGAACCGAAGCGGAGCTCATCCGGTACAACATCGACACCCTCACCAGATTCCGTCAGCACGAGAGGGAGAACCCCTCTTTCAGCCCCTCCTATTCCGTCGAGGCCGACCGGGTGGTCAAGAGGCGGACGTGTGCTATCATCAAGGACTATGATAAGCATGTGTTTGAAAAGACCAACTTCCCCCGGGTACTACTGGCTGACGGCTACCTTATCACTTGCTTTGGAGGGCTGGAAGGCGACTGGTGGACAACAAAGTGGAAGGTGGAAGTAGGCGAGTGGGTGTATTGGTTGTGGGAGAATCACGCAACGCGCCAGAGTGCTACTGTTCGGGTCCCGAAGAGCCACACAGTCCGGCCGAGCTTCAGTCAGCGAGCGGCGTCCACTCTCAAAAAGAAGGTTAGCTCGCTCTTTGGGTTGCGCTCAACCAAGAAAGGACCCTCGACGTTCGAAGTGTAAAATACGGCTCATTTTTTTTCTTCTTACGTACTTATGAATCCTTGTTGACTGAATAAAGTGGCTGGGGGCAGCCAAGATTTATCCGTCCGCCGCAGATGTTCCACATGAAAAATGTTTGCTATAAATTCAGTCAACAAGGGATGGCTCGGGGGGAAGCGGAATCATACGGGAATAGCCGGGAAACCCAAACAAGTCATAAGGAGTCAAAATTAGTCATAAGAGACTGACTCTTAGCGGGATATGACTCAGACAGCATAGTATAAAAAGAGGAATATCAGCAGTAGTAGACCTTACCTGACTAAAGGCCCCACTCTGTAGTAGTTACAAGAATTAAGTTCTTTCACTACCTCATTCGTGTTCTTGAGTTTTTGAGTCTCGTAAGGGAATTTTACGAGACCTTTCGACCCGCCCTACCGTCCTTGCTTGAGACCGTCTACCCAACCGCTGCTGAAGCCCCCTGGCTCCCCCAGTTAGGGCATTTTCTTTAGCACTTACCGAAGAAGTCCGCTACCGCCGCAATAAGGAATAACCTGTCTGCCGCAACCGCCCACTCAGATCACCGCCGAATCTCTTGAAAAGAGAATTAATCCGCATCACCCTAGCTAGCCGAAACTAGTTACTTCTTTGAACCTTGGAGTCTTTCTTAGGGAACATATTTCTAGCCGTTCAGCGCTGGCTTCGCCATGCCGTCGTTCCCCGTCGCCTCGGCCCCTGCCGTCAAGGACACCGCAACGCCCAAGGAGAAGGAGAACAAGGACAAAGAGGCCCAAACTTCCCCTGGCCCCGCGCCAAAGGTCTTCGGGGTTGGTCTGCCGGCGCCGCTCCTCGCCCTCAT